>JARBEQ010227376.1:0-12221 GCA_030265355.1 Tritonia tetraquetra
GAATCTTCTCAAGTTCTATTGAACTGCCTTTGATATAACCTTTATGTGTTAAAAAGGGCGTTAAACTTTAGAACTTTAGATCCCCCCCCCTCAATACATTATAACACACTGTATTTGAACCGCCCATACACCTAAACCCAGACCCCGCATCCAGAGGCAAGTGACTTAACCACTGCACTAAAGACGCCCCACCTGAGACAGGTGTTATTTGGACTGAGAAAACCCGATTTTTTTTATTTGGTTACTCATAACCAAAGATGTTGATTGAGTCGCTCGCCTGTGGATGTAAAGTCATGCTTGTGCAGGATGTTTTCTCCTTGGAGGTTTCATAGTTTTCTAGGCTCTGCCCTGAACAGTGGTTAAGTCACTTGACTTTGGAGGCAGAGGATCGGGTTTGAGTCCGCCTTGCACAGGTTTTTTTTCACTGGTCCTTTCAGAGTTTTCATCGTTCTGCCCTGGAGATTCACGTGGAATCTTCTCAAGGTCTTTAGAACGGTCGTTGATATGACTGTTATGTGTTGAAAAGGGCGTAAAACTTCAAACGTTATAACTTTTAAGAAGATGAAGATGATGATAATTGTAATATGAAATATGTGCCTAGTTTCTTTGTCCTGATAAATTCTTGTGACAATTGTCTCAGACTAGCCAGGTTGTCAAACCTATGCCAACACGCAAAGCTCCAGTGGCTGCGACCTTGACATCCCGCAAATCAGCACAGACCTCCCCTAAAAAAAAACAGGGCCTTGTAGCTCCTTCAAAAGTTAGTGTTAGCTCCTCGGAGTCGAACAGCAGTTCAGATACTTCTTCTGTAACCTCAGCAGAAAACAAGCCGAAAGTGTCCATGCTAGCCAAAATGAAAAAGAGGTTGTCCGGGAAGCCTGAGAAACAGCATTCTCAAAGTGAACGCGAAAACTCTGGGAGTGGGAGTGAGAAAGAAATGGAGGCTGATCAGAGTCGTCTGCAAAATAAGAAAATATCTAAAATAAGATCGGATAAAACAACGAATGTTGTCACTCACGCTGCCATTACCATTGACAGCGATACTAAAGAAAAAAGGTGCCGAGCCACGATTGAAACTCAATTTGTGAAAGTGCATGAATCTTGCCGCAACTCTGGAGTTCACAATGATGCTTTACAGATTTCTGTGGCCGACAAAGGTCAAAGAAAGGATGAGGTGGTAATAAAAGACCTTGCACAATTCAAAAACACACCAGAAATGTCTCCGTCACAGGAGAGTGGAACTCGATCCCAATACAACATGAAAGAGGCTGTAACCAAGTTTGATTCGTATTTAGAAGATATCGCAGAGAGAAGCGAGATGGAGGTATTGGACGGTGACCGAAATCAAGACAAGAGTGAAGTCCCAGATTATGAAAGAGATTTTGTCCCGTGTGGATCGTTGAATAGTATGAAAGGAAAGTCCAAGATTACGAGTGATGTGATATCTTTGGATAAACCAGGTATTAGTAATGTCCATGGGCTGGTTCCATCTCATCTTTCAAACTCTCAGACTTCTTCAATTCCCTCTTCCTGTTCAAGTAGTCCGGCTAAAGTCAAAGAAACGTTGACTGGAACTAGTTCTCAAAATGATGTGGTGTCAGGTGGTGAACATCAATCTCTGTCTCTGTCGCCTCTGCTGCCTTCACCTTGGCATCAATCAAACTCTCCAATGGTTGAATCAAAAGCAGAAGTACTGCATAGATACGATGTACAAAATCATCTTCCCCCGCCACCACCACCACCACCACCACCACCACCACCACCACCTCCTCCTCCCCCCCTACCCCCTCCTCTTCAACAACAACAAAATTCCCATGCCAAAACGAAGCTGGGATTAAATACAATATCAAAAAACAGACAAACCAACCAGAAGGAAAGTGGTAACAACAAGGGGAATGAAGCCATATCTTCCTCTCCACATTCAAACACACATAAACCTCTTAATAGTGTTCACGGTTTGGACGGGAAATCTCTTTCTGTGAATCTAAAGCTTATCTCGTCTGTGAAACAGGATAACAAGAAACTAGGAATTGCCTGGGATAGGGGAAATAGAGTTTGGGTCAAACTACGGAGAGAAGAAGATAGATCTGAAATAGACTTGAAACCTCTCTTAACCCCGGAAAACAGCAGCGTGGAGAAGTTCTTAGACAATAATCTTGATGAGGATGCTTGTTCAGCTATGAGGACTTACGGTTCAGATAAAAAAGAGGTTGAAGGTTTTAGGAAATCACAACTTGAAGTTGTCAATAAGAGTCATTATTACCACACTGCCTTTGGGTATGGTCCCTCTTTGGGAAAAGATGATAAGGATGATGTTAATGATGATGATGGACCTCAGTTTGATGAAACCAACCGTCACTGCTCTTTTCCAAGTCATTCCTCGGATTTAGAAGCTGTGGTCAAGAAAGGGGAAGGAGAGGATATTCAAGGAAAGTGTTTTTCTCAAACAACTAGTTTTGAAACAAGTGTAGATGATATTTCTAATGTTACTCACAATGAGCTCAGTACTTACAAGAGACCAAGTGATTCTATATTTCACTATAATGTTAAAGTGAATACTAACTGTCAAAAAGAGGAACAGAGGCAAAAAGATGATTTTACCAAGGATTTTAGGAAGTTTGTGGCAACTGAGGAGAATGGTAAGTCCCATCAAGATATTAGAGAAAACTCTTTAACAAAATCCAAAAGTCCTGAAATTCTGAGAATAAATGAAAACACAGCAATCGACAGGGCAATAAATAAAAAAACCGGCAAACAGCAACAACAGCAACAAACGGCAGCCACTGGTTCAAATGTGACTGAATTGTGTGCGGGAAAAGAAAACTGGATGACCGAAGATGTGCCACACTCTGTGCCCGATCAGCCCGAATCCATTTCTCTTAATGAGATTGGTGTGACAAATGAAATGGACGAAAGTGAGAAATTGTTGTTGGAGTATAATACGGAACAACAAACTATTTCAACTGCACCAAGGGACTCTTTCGCAGGTTTTAAAAACACGTCACGGCTTGAAAAGGATGATTCAGTTTATTTGGATACAGTACCAATGCCTACTGAAAATAAGGAAAGTACCGAGGAGAAAAAGGAAAGCACCGATGCAAAGAGAAATAGCGATGAAGAGAAAAAACCCACGGATAAAACCAAAAACACCGTTTATGACAAGGGCAATTACGTGAAGGTTTACACACAAACTAACACAGAAAGCATCGGTTGGAACTTGACGTCAATCCTGAGCTTGCTGACTGGTGGACAATACAATCACACTGATAAAGAGAGTCCGCCAGAAACTGGAAAGGACACTGGAACCACTTTGACCAACAGCTATGACCAGAACAATGTAAACCCACCAGATTCATCTGTGGATACTGAAATAACAAGTTTGTCAAATCCAAATGTCGCAATAAATTCTTCTACTGTTACTTCTGCTACTTCTCATAATCAGACTCCTACTGTCACTGACAGCCTTTCCCAGAATCAGAATCCTACCGTCACTACTGGCATTTCTCAAAATCAGACTACTGGCATTTCTAAGAATCAAAATCCCACAGTAACCACTGCCATTTCTAAGAATCAAAATCCCACAGTAACCACTGCCAATTCTAAGAATCAGAATCCCACAGTAACCACTGCCATTTCTAAGAATCAAAATCCCACAGTAACCACTGCCATTTCTAAGAATCAAAATCCCACAGTAACCACTGCCATTTCTAAGAATCAAAATCCCACAGTAACCACTGCCATTTCTAAGAATCAGAATCCCACAGTCACTACTGGCATTTCCCAGAACCAGACCTCCACTGTCACGACTGGCATTTCTGATAATCAAACTTCTTCCATCACTGTTGGCAATTCTCAGAATCAGAATCCCACAGTTACTACTAGCATTTCTAAGACTCAGAATCCTACCAAGAATACTGGCATTTCTCAGAATATTGTCGCGCCAGAAAAAAATGCCGAGGCTGGAACTGAGAATACGCAGAAAGGTTTTGAGGATGTGTTGACAGATATTGTGTCGAAAGGACTGTCTGGTTTGAAGAGGGTAGATAATGAAGGTCATACGACTCTTTCCTTGTCCTCACTCGACCGTCATCAAGCCGGAGATGTGACGGCATTGGTAGACGATGATAGCAGCTTTCACCTCCATGATGCCATGCTGTCTCGACTTCAGATCTTGGTACCGGTTATGGACAGCGGCCAGGGTTCTCAAGACCATGCAATGTCTGCCGCTGATCTATGTACAGACAGCTCCAGACCCGATAGTTGGGACTCGTTAAGTCACAGTGTGGAATATCAGGACTTGGAAGAAACAGGAGGAGACGAGTTGGAATCAAAACCAAAAAAACAAAGTGAGAAAGGAAAAGATTTAAAAATGTTTTCTGTTTGTAATATTGAAGACTCTTTAGCTGGTAGACGGGCGGTATTTAACTCGGGTAAAGACGAGGATTCGTCCTTGTCAACCGATGAAAGTGATTCGTAATATTGAGCCAGCTCGTTGATTATGTGAACTCTTAAAGTCTTACGGATAAATTGTCTCGTGTTCTCTTCATGCGGCCAGAACCGGGTTAAACATAAGTCTCATGAGCTCATGTAAAATGTGTGATCGATTGCGTGATTTGAAATGAACAAATGAAAGCTAAGACATTGAAACGAAGGCTGGGGAAAACAGCCAAAATAAGTAGTAACCTTACTGCAAAATAACAAGACTGATTGACAAGAAGGCTGGTGGAGAGAATTCATTATTCAACAAAATGTCATTCAGCGTATATGTTTTCTATCATCCTTTACAATGCAATGCATCAAAGAATTATAATGAAGATGTCTATTGACCAATGATTGAGTCGTTACTGATACTTTTCTATTACCGTTAATGTTCTTGTTCTTGTTCTTATTGTCGTTATTGTTGCCTCTGACACCACTCTGATTGCTGTTGGTTTTTGTCGTCTTGTATTATTATTGCTGTTGAATTTTACTGTTTTTGTTATGGATTCTTAAAAATTGTTTACTTTAAATGAATATTTTTCCTTGGTAAAGTGAAAAATTCCTTTTTGTAATTTCTAATTCTTTTCCGATGTTTTGTCTTTTCAAATGTTAGTTTGAATGAATTTGATTTTTTTTTGGTTGTTTGAGTTAGATTTTATTTATTCTGGAAATAGAGACAAATGATTCAATTCATTTAACAATTGATTCCGACTCTCTTTTGTTTACATGATGAATTATTATAAATAAAGGTTTTTGCACGCCTACTACTTGTAACGACATAGAGTATAAGGACCAGTCTCCATGGAGTTTGGTTCTGGGTTCTGGATCTGGTAGATACAGATAAGCAGTAGTGATGGGCACTTATCAATATCGAGTATCCTCGATACATGATTTTCTTTTCAACTATTCAATAGATAAAACTTTGAATTGATACTATTCAATGTCAATTATCCGATGACCAAAATGAGATTTTTAGAACAAATCTGAAACAATTGTAAGGGACTTGGTGGCGTAGCAGTCAACGCTTTCGCTTCATGAGTAGAAGGTACTAGTTTCCAATCCAGGCGGCAACTTTGGGATTTTTTTCTTTAAACTTTCTAGAGTTTTATGGCTCTGACCTGATGATTCCAATCCAGTTCTATTTGAGATGGACTATAATTTGGAGGTCCTGCCTTTGATATGAACCTAATATCTGTTTGTTGCCACGGGCGAAGAACTATCCACTTTGAAACCATAGGAATGAAAGAATTAGCAATTAGCACCCATGACAATGAAACCTTTTGTGATTTTTTTTTTACCCACCCCATGAGTATTTTGTTCGGTATAGCTTTGTCCACTGGACGAAGGTTCAACCTTCTGTTACCCTAAGCTCAAGGTCACATAGGCTCAACCTATAAAAAAAAAGTTGGGAAAACTTGGCATTTGCTTGAAAGAAAAGAGTATTATTTCAGTATCGATTAAGGTGTCAAATATTTGCGAGATTTGCCTTTAGGTATTTGATAATTCTCGACAGTAGGAAAAATCTAATAATACCCACTTACAAAAAGATCCTGAGGTTCTGGGTTTGTTCCTCGTTCCTTTTCCCCACACCAAGTCCGTCAAAACTTCACTGCATCTGGGACAAAGCTTCAACAAAGCTCCAATAAATGCAAATGTCCTTTAACCCTACTACCACAGAGACCAGATCCAGAGTTAGGCCATGGTGTAGTCTGGGTCTAAAGGGGGTCGAATATGACTGAAATGAATTGTGTCTGGCTTGTTGTGGTGGGGACAATTGTTTAAAGCGATTATCCTGGTTTTTATCATAAAAGGCTGCAGGTAGAGGTGGCTACACCCCTGGCATGAGGCTATTTTCGATGGTGGCACTAAAATTTTGCATGTGGTTGTGTCATTCCACATGCAAAGTCACTTGTTTTGTGTCCCTGAACCCTAAAATTGAAACATACTTCTAATAAAAAAAAAAAAGTAAAGAAATATTCTCTTAGAGTATGTTTAAATGTATTGGCCTGCTTGGCATGACTGCGTATTCGTGTCACGGCTACACCCACCCGCTTCATTTTAAAACATGTCAAATTGTCTGTTTTCATGATTTTTATGGAATAAACCTGTATTTTCACATTATTTATTCCTCTTTCTCTCTATTACTGTCCTGTTTTTCTGTAGTCTTGTCCTGTTTCTACTTTGATTAGGGTTGGCAAGTCTGGTAACGGTAGTTTGATTTATATAATATTTATTTATATACATGATATATTTTCTTATTCAGGCCAAGAAAGCGTTGTCTGCTGCAGAGCATGTGAATGGAGATGGTGTTGACGATGATGAGGATGATGATGATGATGATGATGACAATGGGGATGACAGCAAATCCGATAGTGAAAACAAGCCAACAGAATGCCCAACTCTACCCACGCGAATGCATTCTGGGAATGGTGCAGAGGAGACAGAGAACAACGATTATGTAAATGAGGAGGAAAATGAAAACGAGGGTGACGAGGAGAAGAAAGAAAATGTTTCTGAAAAACCAGAGTAAGAATTTGTTTTCAGATTGAAAAGTGTCGGGCTTTTGTAATTAATTACCAGTGTTTTATCTTGATTCCAATAGTAATAGATTCAGTATTTTTATAAGTTAATTTCCATAGGGATGCTAATAGTGGTGAATTTCTCTCCGTATAGAAAGGATTCTTTTTCTTTGCTTTTGACAGTTGTTTGTAGTCTTAAGTTTGCAGATGTTGTAAACTAGAAGGTTTTCCTTAGGTTGTCGGCAGTGCCCCATAATTTTTGCTTCAGACCAAAATTTATTTTTACGGGAAGTCAGGTCAGTACATTCTTGGAGTGCATGGTTGACAGTTTGTCTGTTGATAGAGTTTGGAAAGATGCTCTACTTAAGGCGTCGCAGCTGGGTTTGAGTAACGGCAGTGACTTCCCTTATGGCTCTGACCCTGTGGACTCTATATGGAATTAAGCTCTATTGGAGATGGACTATAAATCTGAAGTCTCGTCTTTGAAATGACGTATAATGTGTTGCCAACTTTAAACTTTTACTTTAAAAAGTTTTTTAGTTTGAACTTTAACGCCCTTTTTAAAGGTAAACTTTTACTTAAGACGCACAGTATGTTTTTTTTTTCATAGCAACCTTGATTAGACATTAAAAAAGAGATAAACCTTTTCCTTGCAAGATGTAATCCCAAATTTATAATCCCTCAAATATTTCTCTTTCTTTGTAGTGAAGGCAATGTTTACGAGGAGCCGTCGTCTCCCACAAGTCCTAACAATGGAGGAGGGGAGGAGAAAGTCAAAGAGGAGGAAGAGGAGGAGGAGGGAGATGAGGAGAGTGATGATGATGAAGACGCCAACGTGTACAGCCAGATGCCTTCCAACCGTCCCGTGTACACACCACCCCCTGGGACTTTGTATCAGGTAAAAGATTTACTTCAACGATTACATACACTACAATCTAGGTATTTATAGGTAAAAGATTTACTTCAAGGATTACATAAACTACAATCTAGGTATTTATAGGAAAAGATTTACTTCAACGATTACATACACTACAATCTAGGTATTTATATGTAAAAGATTTACTTCAAGGATTACATATACTACAATCTAGGTATTTATAGGAAAAGATTTACTTCAACGATTACATACACTACAATCTAGGTATTTATAACTCGTTCCTGCATATCCCTTACATTCTAAGGATTCCTTGAAAAGTCCTAAAACTTTACCCTACCTGCTGAAAAAAGTAACTGCTGTACCCCTTCTAGTTTTAGCAAGACAGTATTCTTAAGGGGGTCCCAGTGGCGCAGAGGTATGTTCTCGCCTCTCAAGTAAAAGGTACCAGGTTCGATTCCCGGCAGTAACACTGTCAGGGGTTTTTCTCCTTGAAACTCAGTGAAAACCTGTATGCCACTTCCCTGATCCTATTCAGGTATGTGGGATCAAAGAACCTAGTCCTATAGGAGTTGGACGATAAACTCAGAGGTCCCGTGTGCACGTTGCGCACATTAAAGAACCCTTGGCAGTTGAAAATCGTTAAGAGCAGGCCGCAAGGCCGCTGTCCGGGCAAAATTAATTCCTGTCACAGTTGGTTGATCACTTGCTTGGCTTTATATCCTGATCCACAGAAATCCAGCCTCATAGTGCTGGCCCTACACTGTAATGGGTAAAAGGGAACTGGATAAGAAAGACAGTATTCTTAACAATGCTATCGAAAGTTTGCTGGGTATTCCAATAATACTGAATTGTTTAGCCCTGGAATTGAAGAATTTACCCTTGGAAAGTTCCGGGCTGCAGGAAGCTCACTGTGATGATCGTTATCATATATATGTTGTTTACGTGATTCTAAAAGGATTTCACAAATAAGATATTGTTGGTGTCGCAAGCAAACCCCTTAAGTTAAGATTTTTTTTAATAGCTCAAAATTAATGGGGATTTTCCTTGACCGTCGGCACATCTTGTGATGATGACAAAGTTATTCAAATCGACCAATGAAATCATGGGAAATAAAAGCCAAGCACTCTTCGCATGTCTTCTCTGTTTTATTTCAAAATCAATTTTTTTTGTCCCTAATGAAGCAAGAATCATGACAGACTTCAGTGGTTTGTTTGTGACACGACAATATGATTTGTCAGCTAGACAATAAATCATTTTTCCTCAATATGTGCCCGTGCAATCTCATTTCTTTCTTTCTTTCTTATCCAGTTCCCTTTTACCATTACAGTGTAGGGAAAGCACAATGAGGCTGGATTTCTGTGGATCAAGATGTTAAGCCAAGCAGGTGATCAGCCCACTGTGAACGATCCCAGACATGTTTCTTTTTAATGTCTGCAAGACTGAGAAATTCATTTCACTCAGTGACAACATTGATGGTTTTTATATTTATAGATGATGATATGTTATTGACTATTCTCCTTTGTTTAAAAATCGCCACGGCTTTGTTCAAAACATGACCGTGCACTAAACAGAATTTTACAGGAGAAGCAAAAAACTGTTTTATACCATATCGGCTCTAACAAAAAGTATATTTTATGTGTATCACATCAAGATACGCAATATGAAATAACTGGTGTCTTTCTTTTTTGTAATATTCATTTAAAAGCCGAAATAAAGGATGTTGGTGTTTTGATCATGAAAAAATGCTGAAATGGATATTCCTGTTTTGAAAAACAATGCAAATTTGACCACTTTTTTCCCACCAGGTCTTATTAAATAGATGAGATAGGGTCCGAACAGAAGTTTTTTGAAAAAAAATCAAAATCTGAAAAATTGGTCTGTTCGTGTTTTGAACAGAACGGTAACAAATTGATAATAAATATGCTGTCATTTTGTCTGATGGATTGTGGGAATTTCCCACTGAAATTTCACCCTTTTTCATTTTTTTGGGCAATATCATTGCTGACATTACGACTCACAAACTTTGAACATCCTAGGTCCAAGCAACCCATAAATACACTGGAGAAGATGTTGATGAGCTGAACTTTGACATGGAAGAAATTATATACGTCATCAGTTTTGATAACCCAGAGGAGCAGGTGAGGTTTCTTCAGACAAATTTTTTTGGGCAAATATACAATAAAACCTCTTTTTACCACCTCCCATTAAACCGTCATTCTCGCTAACTGCTTTTCACCGTGGTACGGATCTGATAATTTGTTCACTCAAACCTTTTTTTCAAACACTATTCTCAGTATAATGAAATACATGATTTGGAGGGGAGCAGGCACCATAGAATGATAAATCAAGGTATGGAAATGTTAAGAGTGCCAGAAAAATACAGAAAAATAGCCTTAGAAAGAAAAGTGGAAAAGACGACGGTGGGATTCGAACCCACACCGGGGCGTAAGACAACACCGCCTAGCTTCAGCAAGGCAGTATATTTAATGGTGCTCTTGAATGTTTTCAGGGGTATTCAAATAAAACTGAATTGTTTACTCCTGGAATTTAAGAATTTTGCCCGGAGAAAAGCCCTGGCATATATTTTGAAAGGGTTGCAAGAACCTTGACGACTGCACAGTAGTACTGAATACTTAGGTTTTTTATATTGCAGACTTAAAAAACAAAATGTGTTGAGTAAAGATGATTTGACTGAATGGTGGGGGATGTTGTAGTGTAGCGGTAACGCTTTCGCCTTGTGCACAGAAGGTCTTTGTGTTCGAATCCAGGTGGGGACCTGGGGATTCCTTTGGAATAAAGTCTTATTGGAGGTAGACTCCAAAATCAGAGGTCCTGCATTTGATTTAACATATATTGAGTTGCCAAGGGTGTAAAACTTATCACTGTAAACTTTTTAAAAAAGTGATCTGATGTTAATTTCCCTCTTTTTAGGATGATGGTTGGCTGATGGGCATCAAACAGTCGGATGGAATCAAGGGGGTCTTCCCGGAGAATTTTACCAAAAAGATTTGATTTGGCAGCTAAACAGTAAATGACAAAATGCAGGGAACGGAACAAGAACGAAACTCACCATTTCGAGAAAAGATGACGGTGATGTAGATATGAAGAAGGAGACTAACAAATGTCCCGTCAGAATTTCATAAAGTTTTGATTTGTGTTTTGACATGTGATGCATTTAGAGGATCGATGACATTGATGGGGAAGGAGGCTAAAACATTTATTATAAGAATTTCACATGGGCTGAATATTTATTGTAATAATTTCACATAGATTTGTTTTGGTGTTTTGAAATGGGATGGAAAGGAAACTGACCATCTTACAGAAGACAGTGAAGTAGTTTTGGAGGGAAGCTAGAAATGAAATGGAGATATGAATAAACTGTGAGAACGAAAGCATTGTGTAGATGTTTACGGACAGAAACGCTTTTTTTGGCCCCTCAAATTGTAATTCAAGAGTAAAAGAAGAGGATATATTACCTGGAAGGATGTATTGTTAGTGATGGTACAAACTCAACGGGCTGTTTGATGTTACGTTGTAGATTATGTGGTTGGCTAACCTCTCTTCCTCTCTTGTTGGCTAACCTCTCTTCCTCTCTTATTTCTAGGACATACCAATTGTGCCTTTCAAAGATTATGCTACATCAATTTAGAACTTTGCCCTTTTTTGGGGGATTAAAATCATTTGTTTTATAAGTTTACTTTACAGGACAATGCCGTGGGCAATTCCATCAGTTTAAGACTAGAGAGGACAACCCCATGGATAAACCATCAATTAACCATCAATTAACCATCAATTAACAATTTTATCTTTTTTTTGGGTGTCATTACTATATTTATTTTTTTTTCTTTCAGTTTGACTTTATAATAATAATAATAATAAAGATAATAATAATAATAATAAAATTTATTTCTAGAGCTCCTTATTCCATACTTAATAGCTCAAGACGCATAGCACAGAAATATGTGCAGTGACGAGCAATGTTTACAAAATATGAAGTTACAACATACAATACTACAAAACTATATCAACGTACATCACATAAATACATGAAACAATAGCATGGCTGTCACAAAAGCATTGACAATACCATCAATGCAGACCTCTCCACCCTGAAGACATTACGTCATTACGTACAATACTCTGTAAATGTTCATGTTAATGCTACAAGAAATGTTATGGTGCTTTATGCAAAGTTTGCCTACTTTCATAGCGAGGAGTGGAGAATTATTGTTTATGATGTCATGAATAATTCTTAGCTTGAAAGGTAAAAATTTTTCATAGCGCTTTGTGTGTTTGGTTGTTTTTTTTTTGTTTTTGTTTGTTTTTTTGTTTTTTTGTTTTTTTTT
>JARBEQ010227487.1:0-12220 GCA_030265355.1 Tritonia tetraquetra
TTTTGTGCCTTTCATGATTGAACATAGGGCTGGCCCCAACACTGCTCTGCGGTATGAATGGGGTTTGATCAAACAAATAATAATAATAATGATAATAATAATAATAATAATAATAATAATAATAATAATGATAATAATAATAATAATACTTTATTTTCATCCAAGTTTGGAAATTTGTTTTACATGTGTGCTCTGAAATTGTATGAGTACGCCCACCCTTTTCAACTCTTAAAGAATCCTTTCAGGGGTGGGACGTTGTAACTCGACCGGTAATCTGAAGGACCTGGATTGTTCCTGCCTGCTGAGCTAAGGCCGTGGTCACATGGGCGCTTTTTCAGTAGTTCCCGCACGGCAAACTGCACGGACGCCCTCTTAAAATCGATTGACTGTATAACTTCTTTGCACCATTGAACGGAAGGAAATTATGACCGGTCCTGATATTCAGCACCGCATCGTTCGGAACAAATTACATTAGCAAGGGGGAGGAATATAGATAGAAACCGTCACTCTAAACGCCACATTGAATTTCCACTTGTCATGTGAACACACAAATGCTGCATGCAAAGTACTGAAATAACAACAAAACCGTACCATGAAAGCCGTGTTCACATGGTGCGTTTTTTGGGGTACTTTCCGCAGATAGAACTGGACAAAGATAATGCGCGCGGTATGAAAACTAGATGGCGGACATTTGCCTGAGCCAGCGTCATTTGCTTTTCACACCTCGCGCATTCTCTTTGCGGAAAATACTGAAAAAAACGCAACTATGTAAACACGGCTTCAGAGCACCCATTTATTTATCGCGGTGTCCTTGAGCAAGAACCTTGCCCTAGCTCACGCTACACTGGTGGTGAATGAGGAGGACACATCGTTTATTGCGTTGTAACTTTGTTATATGTGTAATATATTGTCTAATGCAATATCATTATAATTGATTATATCTACAATATGTCCACCATTGTAAAGACAATTGTCTTGAAAAAGGAAAAGTCTATCTCCGATAAGGTGTGGGGTTTGTAAATGGACCCTCTGTTCACCAACAGGGGGACGGGGGACGGACTGCGCGTCTTTCCTACTGGTCTATGGGTGACATCTAGTTACCTTTGATTTGTTTGGAGCCGTGTGGCGGGCGCTGAAATGACCTGCATGTGTCGATAGAGCCTTAAAAAGCGCCATTTAGATTTAAACTGTATTTTTCCGTTCTGTACAGTGCTACATGAACCCCAAGGGTAGGTGACCCAGGAACCCATGATTGACATTGAGACTATTATTATATTTTATGTATAATATTGTTATATAGAAGGCCTACGCTGGCTTTGGGCAGGCATTAATGCATGGGACCATAACCCATGATAAGATTGAGTCAGGAATATTTTTCTCCCTTGGTTACACAATTCGTGTTTTCTTTCTTGTCACACTCCCCCTCATGAAAGGACTTTAACAAAAAAAAATATGTGATCAATATTTGTTATGTATAAATGTCCAATAGAGAAATGACTGTTGCTCTTGTGGTCACCCCTTAGCTGATAGAACATGGAGAATTATTGATGGACAAAATTTAAAAACATAGCAAAATATGCCTACGGTCATCTCTGTTTTCATTAAATAATCCTATTTTCTCTTCTTTGTCTCTATTACTGTCCTGTTTTTCTGTGCTCTTGTCCTGCAATTACTTTGGTTAGGGTTGGCAGGCAGTGGGTTGATCACCTGCTTGGCTTAATATCTTGTTCCAGAGAAATCCAGCCTCATAGTGCTGGCCCTACACTGTAATGGTAAAAGGGAACTGGATAAGAAAGGAAGGGTTGGCAGGCCTGTTATTCACACTATTGTCTTTGTGTTTTATATGCAGGGTGGGACCAGCATGTTTGCCTTTGGCTACTCTGTCCAAGCCATCATCAGCACCATGTCCAGTCTGACCGCTATTCTACGTCATCCCGCCATCATCAAGCGAACCCTGGTCAGCAAGGCAAACCTCAAGCTGGCCGCTTTCTTGGCTTCCTACAACGCTATCTTCAGGGTGAGTAAATACATGTGTAAGTCATCGCAGTCACAAGGCAACACCTACAAATGTGACGCTCATTGTGCCATTCAAGGTACGGGGTACAATGGGCTAGATCACCTGCTTGCCTTATCTACCTGATCCAGAGTTTTTCCAGCTCCCTGTGTGTTCAGCAATGCTAGACATGGAGCTGGCCATGGCACTCCTTGGTTTGGATAACATAACAAATTATATATAATCTCTGGGGTTCCATTGGTGCAGACGTACGGTTTTCGCCTCTGAAGCGAAAGGTACCGGGTTCGATTCCCAGCAGCGACCCTATCAGGTATTTTTCTCCTTGAATCTATGTGAAAACCTATATGCCACTCCCCTGATCCTATTCAGGTGGGTGGGATCAAAGAACCTAGTCCTATCGGAGACGGACGATAAACTTGGAGGTCCCGTGTGCACGTTGGGCACGTTAAAGAACCCTTGGCAGTTGAAAATCGATAAGAGTAGGCCGCAAGGTCGCTGTCCAGGAAAAATTAATCCCTACTACAAAGGTCACAGAGGGTTGATCACCTGCTTGGCCTAATATCTTGATCCAAAGAAATCCAAATAGTGCTGGCCCTACACTGTAATGGTAAAAGGGAATTGGATAAGAAAGAAGAAAGATATAACCAGTGTCGCAAGTTGTAATAGATAGAGTTTTGTCGACACACTAACACAAGGGAAGCCAACATCATAGGTACATTTCAGACATATTGTTTATTTACTACTATGACTAATGACATAAACACAAAAGAGTTCCATCCAAGTGGATTCTCATCAAAGGGACATTACTGACAAATGACATGAAGCATAAATCATTTACGTTGTTATTTCCCTTACTTTATTACACCCAGCAACCAATTTAGTCAGGATTTTCAGAAGTGGCTGAATAGTCTTGAGGATTTTCCATGATCTTCGAGACACTTTGTGATGATGGACCAATGAAAACATGAGAAATAGAACACAAGCACTCATGCGCAGGTCTTCTCTTTTCTATTTGCAAACCAGTGGTGGGTGCCACCCATGGACTGCGTGTATTTCCTAGTGGTGTATGGGTGACATCTAGTTACCTTTGATTTGTTTGGAGCCGTGTAGCGGGCGTTGAAATGACCTACCTGTGTCGATAGAGCCCTAAAACAGCAAAAAACAAAAAAACAAAACCATTTTTTTTGTCCTTCCCGAATGCTGAACAAAGAACCATGACAGACTTGCGTGGTTTGCTTGCAACACCAACGATGTGATTTGTTGCACCGCTCAAAGCACCCCTAGTGCATTCGAAAGTCACTTGCCTCTGACGTGGAGGTCTGGGTTTGAGTCACACCTTATGTAGAATTTTTTCTCTAGACCTTTCAAAGTTTTCATGGCTCTGCCGTGGAATCTCAAGTTTTTAAAACCCGCCCTTGATATTGATATTACCTTTTTGAGGTTGAAATGAATGTAAAAATTCAAACTTTAGAAATTTTTAAGAGTTAGTGTCTTCATTCCTTTTTTTTTCATTCTCTTTGCAGGCTGTGAATTGTTTATTGCGCTGGATTCGTAACAAAGACGAGGAGATCCACGGAATGCTGGCAGGGGCCTTGGCGGGGCTCAGTCTACGCTTTTACAAGAGTGTCACCGTAGCCTTGTATGCTGCTACTAAATTAGCCGAGGTATGTTTTCTCTCTCTCTGTCTCGGTCTCTCTCTCTGTCTCCCTCAATCTTTCTATCTTTTTCCTTTTATTTCTGTGTGGATTTCTCTGGATCAAGATATTAAGCCAAGCAAGTGATCAACCCGAGTTTCACAGAGAAAAATACCCAACCCTGCCGAGAAACGAACCATGTACCTTTCGCTTCAGAGGCAAGAACCGTACCTCTGTGCCACTGCGACCCCGTGATATGTACTTATATCAATTCTATACTCATACAATTTCACAGCACGTATGTAAAACAAATTTCCAAACTTGGATGAAAATAAAGTATTATTATTATTATTATTATTATCATCATCATCATCATCATCATCATCATCATCATCATCATCATCATCATCATCATCATCATCATCATCATCATCATCACCATCACCATCACCATCACCATCACCACCACCACCACCACCATCATCATCATCATCATCATCATCATTATGAAATCCTTACATCTGCCATTTCTTTGGAAACATTAGACGAGTGATGTCAATCTTCCAACATTTTGTAAATAACCCAACAGCTAATAGAATTTTATTTCTTTTACCATTTGTCCAGATCTTGTATTTCAAAGGCATCGAGTCGCACGGTTTTCCCCATATACCCAGTGCTGATATTGTCATCTACGCCCTTTCTACCGCCTTCATATTCCATGCGGTAAGTCCATTTTATAAGGTTTTTAATTATTATGTTGAACAGTGTGGCACCATGTCAAAGGAAAGAGTGCACTTCGACCTTGTTGAAGTGTGCAATCAGTCCCTTTGTTGTTATTATTATTGTTCTTCTTTTTCTTCTTCTTCTCCTTCTTCTTCTTCTTCTTCTTCTTCTCCTTCTCCTTCTCCTTCTCCTTCTCCTTCTTCTTCTCCTTCTTCTTCTTCTTCTTCTCCTTCTCCTTCTCCTTCTTCTTCTTATTATTATTGTGTTTTTGATTATTTTAATATCTTTCTTTCTTTCTTATCCAATTCCCTTTTACCATTACAGTGTAGGGCCAGCACAATGAGTCTGGATTTCTCTGGATCAAGATATTAAGCCAAGCAAGTGATCAACCCACTGTTATTTTGATATTATTGTTAAATAAGCTAAGTTGTGAAATATTGATAACAGTGCTTCCACTGTTAGAAACTCACACATTTATAATTGTGGGGAATGTCTGTGGTCAAGCTGTTAATCCTCTGGTTTCTCTCAGACATATTTTTTTTTTCTCCTGACTTTTCAGTTCAGACTTTTAAAAAGTTTCTGCCCCAAAGATTCATGTAAATTCTTTCAGTTCTTTAAGATGTGACTTTGCCGTGTTGAAAAGAAAAAACTAACCTGACCTTGTACATTCCGTACAGAATCAATTTCTACTCACAGTGGGTTGATCACCTGCTTGGCTTAGTACCTTGATCCAGAGAAATCCAGCTTCATTGTACTGGCCCTACACTGTAATTGTAAAAGGGAACTGGGTAAGAAAGAAGAAGGATCAATTTCTATCGGAGACGGACCATAAACCGGAGATTCTGCCTTTCATACGACCTATAATGAGTTGCCAAGGGTGCCAAAAAAACTGAACATGTTTTAATCTTTTCTTTGTTTTCCAGGCTGTGATGGAGCCCCACACTTTACGCCCCGGCTACTGGAAGTTTCTACTCAGGGTTACTCATAACAAGTATGTTCTATTCTTTGCTCACAATGGACAGTGGAATTTTTATATAATATTTATAGAAGGAATGTTTAAAAAAGTAAAGTAAAGAATAGCACTTATATAGCACATATCCACGAAGTTCATCATGCTCTATGCGCTTTACAATGTATAGTTTACCCCCGGCAGGCCATAACACTCCTGTATCCTTCTCAACTCTATGGGGAGTATACAGTGCGAGCTGCCGGTTAGGCGCTTCGGCACTAGCATTCTGACAAGATCGTTCGTTGCCCTCGGTACTCATTTACATCTGAGTCGAGTGAGGTAAGCAGAGTTAAGTGCCTTACCTAAGGACACAACGCCAAAGCTTATCACTTTTTATTGTTTTTAAGGTATTATTTATTTATTTATTTATTTATTTATTATCGTATACTAATAGTCATAACAGTGACCTAACCTTTGACCCCGTCAATCCAGTTGTAGGTTAGCTCACCCCAAATAATGGTTTTCCATATCTATTAACCACCATTGTGAAACTGAGGGTGATATTTACACACACACTGTAGTATCTATGAAAATGGTTATGTTGGCAACTTGTGTTGTGAGAGTGGTAGTGGATAAAAGGGAGGATCGGTAGGAGGACCGTGTGTGATGCATGACCTGCCAAGTTCTGGTTTTTTAAAAAAAGGAATTGTCCTGGGGTTTTTTCAAGCAAGGTAGGAAAATGTTAAAGTGCAGGAAAAACACAGAAAATAGCCATAAAAAGAAAAGTGGAAATTCGACAATGGGAATCGAACCCACTTCGGGGCGTACGACAACACTGCCTAGCCAGAGACAGAGGCCACGCCAACTGTCCGGTTTTTACTTTGGTTAGAGTTGGCAGGCCTAGTGATGAGAGACGATTGAGTTGTGGAGTGAAAATAACCTGGATGATAAGATGACAGATGTCTAACTCTAAATAGTGTACAGTGTGGTTTTGTCAAGAGATGTGTGTTCAATAACAGAACTGTAGAACACTGCACACACAATGAATTGATGTGTCGGTTCTCTTTTTAGAATGACTTGATGCTGCAAATTGCGGAAATAATTTATGTAAAAACTTACAAAGTAATAAAAGAATAATCAATCACAGCTACCGTCACACGAGAAGTCGTCGGATCCATCTAAGTGTTCGAGAAGAAAAAGAAGAGAATAATCAATTATTGAATGAACCTTGTTTATTTTGTTTGTTGCCAGATTTGCTTTCATGAATCGCCGTCTACTGGACGTGTTTGGTGTCAGCTCGTCCAAGCTGTACCCTGACTACTGGCCCGACTACGACACAAGGTTCACCTCCATTACCCCTCCAGCCAGCTGATCACTTGGGGATTTTCTAGTCCCGATTTCATCTCATCTGTCCAGCCTGCCTGCCTTCACAAGGATTTTACTTGAATATTTTGATAGTTTGCATACTCCCAAGATGCTTTGTGCTCAATTGAAATTGGTCGATATTCAAGGTAAAACAGAAATTGATAGGGGGAGAAAGAAATCCTAGAGATAAGCAGATTGCTTGCCACAAACATGTTGTGACATTGAAGGTATTTGTACCAAATTGTTTGTGTAAGCAAATTGTGGAAGAGGTTCATTGAATAGTGAGAGGGAGAAAGAGAGACAGAGAGAGATACAGAGATAGAGAGAGTGCTCAATCCATTTTTGTAATAAGACTGCTGTATTCTGATGCAAAGTTCCTTTTTTTTTTTTACTCTTTTGTACGATTTGTAAATACTTTAGTTTTGGCTTGCCTTTTCTATTTTAAAAAAATTTTGACGTGTTTTTTTGGGGGTTTTTTTTGGTGGTGGTTGTTGGTGGGTGGGGGGGGTTGAATTGTGGGTAATTTCCGACAGTGCCATTCATTTGACGGAAAGTGTTATGGATATGTCCTGTTTGTTTATATTATATACTTATCTATTATTACTTCTTGCTTTCTTCTTTCTTTATCAATAACCTTCAGTATCTTTGAGTGTGAGGTGTATAATAGTACTGTTGTATATAAATATATATTTATATATTCATATGTGTGTGTGTGTTTATGTGGATTCCATGATTAATGTGAATTTTCATTTAAAATATCTACGAAATATTCTACATTGTTTTCAGTCATTATATTGTGGCATCCGTTTTACAGCCATATGCCCTTCCTGACGCTAATCAAAGATTATGAAAAAGAATGTTTTCGAGAAAATCACATGTCACAGTGAGGTAGTTGAAATTGAAATATCAATGTTGATATCAAGAATACAAAGTGGGTTGATCACCTGCTTGGCTTAATATCTTGATCCACAGAAATCCAGCCTCATATTGCTGGTCCTACACTGTAATGGTAAAAGTAAAAGGGAGCTGGATAAGAAAGAAAGAAGATATCAAGAATGTCGTCCATCACAGTCAGGCCTATGAGAATCATTGGATTTTGCTTGGTTTCACCGAAACCAATTTCATATGTTTTTTATCCAGTCGTATGTTACATTTTTTCTACTGTCAGAGTTTCTTTTGAAATGGTCCTGACTTGATAAAATCTTGTTTCCAATCTGTCCTGATTTATTGGCAGTTTTTGATATGTGTAATGGTTTGTTTTTTTAATGTTTATATTTTCACAATTATTTTGTTTCATTATATTTTCTTAATGTCCTGCTATTCTAGTTTTTATACTGACCAGGGTTTGGTGATGTGCTCATGCTATCTGATGCGTTTGTTTGTTGAGAGAAGGGGATGAGTAAAACGTTTGTAAGGAATTGAATGGACGGGGATCGGAAGCCCTTTCATGTCAAAGGTCGAATGTGAACTGTCATATTATTTTTATGGATGTTTTCTGAATAAGGGGTCTCAGTGGCTCAGAGGTATGGTTCTGGACTTTGAAGCATAAGGTACCGGGTTTGAATCGTTTTTCTTCACAATACTCAGTATAAACCTATTTCCTACTCTCCTGATCCTATGAAGGTAGGTGGGATCAAGGACCTAGTCCTCTATCGGAGACGGATGATAAATTCGGAGGTCCCGTATGCCAGTTGTGCACGTTAAAAGAACCCTTGGCAGTTGTAAATCGAGAAGATTAGGCCTAAAGGCTGCTGCCATAATTGATTCCTACCACACAGTGGGATGATCACCTGCTTGGCCTAATATCTTGATCCAGAGTAAATCCGCCTCATAGAGCAGGCCCTACACTGTAATGGCAACAGGGAACTGGATAAGAAAGAAAGAATGTTTTCTGAATGTGAAGGTCTGAGGTTTATATCCTTTTATCTGGACCGTTCTAACCACTTGGCTGCTGCTCCACGTACTACGTATGTGACATAAACCCAATTGTGTGTGCTACTGCACGTACTACTACGTCCTAAAACTTAGATGTTTTCACCCCTCTCTAAATAACACTGTTTTTTTCCGGGTATACCTAAATTATTTCATACTGACGTATTTTGTGTTTATTTATCGTTCAAATGGTTTTATGTTATGGTTGTACTGTTTTACCGAGACAAAACTATTTATAGCGAACTGAGTAGGCTGCCTTATCTAGCACAGGGGGTGAAAATTTAGTATCAGCGAAGTGGGTGTTCAAGGGCTTTGCCTTGGAGATTGATGTGTAATCTTTCCAATCCTATAGATCTGCCTTTAACAGGATGATCTTACTGTGTCGAGAAGAGCGTCTTCCTTACTTATTTCATAACATAAATTGATAACTTATATTTTTTCAACAAATGTTGTTTATATGCTGAATATTTTTGTATGTGATTTATTTAGGAAGTAATGATGGGTCACGAAAATACACCAATTTTAATTTTTATTTGTTAATTTGTTAACAATCTTGCTGCTGTAAACGTTTCATTTTTTAAATTTTATGATCTTACTTTCTAAATTTCTTTTTGTGCCTCAGCATTAACCGTAACCTTGGTGACATAAACTGCTGCTTTTCCCACCTGATGGACTTTGTCCTGCCTATACAACAATTTTTATTTATCGTTCCAGTCGGACATCTTTGCTACTTGTTTTGTTGTTTTTTTTAATTTTAATGTGATCAACCGAGTGTGGAAGAATGTTCAGTATTGTTCAGTCATACCAGTGCGTCAGTGCCCTTTCATCCAGTTATGTTTAGTCAGAACCAAAGGGAGTAAAATATTACCTTCTTGTCCAAAACAGTTATGCTTGCCAATGATATACCTGAAATTTATATTTGTGGCCTGGAAAAGCCCTGAAATTTATATTTGTGGCCTGGAAAA
Source organism: Tritonia tetraquetra (assembly GCA_030265355.1). NCBI lineage: Eukaryota > Metazoa > Mollusca > Gastropoda > Nudibranchia > Tritoniidae > Tritonia > Tritonia tetraquetra. Next base: position 9,583 of record JARBEQ010227487.1, read on the forward strand.
GCCATGAAATTTATATTTGTGGCATGGAAGCCCTGGAATTTTGTCCTAATTGCTGGGTGATTGAAAAAAATGTTTCTGCGGTACCTTTCCTGAGCCTCAAATGTACATTTTTCTGGGTATAGCTGTGAATTTTATAGCCATTGGATTTAAGAATTCTGCCCTGGAAAAAAATCCCTGTAACTTTAAAAACCCTGGAATAATATTAGAAAGGGATGAACAAACCCTGGATATAATGTGACCTTGAAAAGGGAATAAAACTAAAAACTTTACAACTGTTATTCGTATGATATGGCATATACGTTTATATGTAATTATATTTCTACCAGCCAGAGACGAAACTCTTAGAATTAAAAGACACTGGCATAACCAGCAATTTTCTGTATGTATTCTTTCTTCAGTGTTGTAGAAAATAAAGTATTGATAGTCATGAGTGTTTTTGGTTCAACTGCCAGACACCCCCATAGCATTGTTATCCTACCCACGGCACCTGCTACTATAGACTTTAACAGCCTATTGCCCAGGGGGCGCCCATGCTCAGTGGTCATGCCACTCGAATTTGGAGCGCGGAGGACCGTGTTCAAGTCCCGCCTGGTGCGTAATTTTTTCTCTGGACCTTTCAGAGTTTTCACGGCTTTGTCCAGGAGATTTACATGGAATCTTCTCAAGTTCTATTTAACTGCCTTTGGTATGACCTTTATGTGTTGGAAAGGGCGTAAAACTTCAAACTTAAAAACTGTTTTTTAACCCATTGCCCGTTATAAATATATACTTCAAATATTTTATTATATGATATATATATAATCTATTAAATGGCAGTGAAATCCTAACCTGTGTATTTATAGGCATAAGTTACGAGATTCTGATGTTATTTTCATTTTTAACATCATATTCAGTGTAATGGGTACCCATGAAATTTTGGTACATGCGGTACTTGTCCACAGGACCACAGGATGGTCAGAGTTATTGCCCTTTGCTTCAAGTTAAAATGTGCAATGGAGCTCGGTCTCCTAGAGTAAATTTATGATTTTCCAATACTCAGGAGTAATATTATTATTGCAAATATTAATGTTAGTAACCGCTAGTGTCAATAATATTTGTTTTCTGTTTTTTTTAATGGGACTGTCTTGTTTAGTGTTATTTTTTATTATGAAAGATGTCCTGTTTCCACCATTTTGTGTTTGAAATGGAATTGTCCTCTTTTTCCACAATGATTTTTCACTTTCACATTCTTTTCCAATTTTTCTGCAATAATATTCTATTTTTGATAATTATTAGCTTTTGCACATATGTTTTGTAGAAGATGTATGTGACGTATGTTTTGTAGAAGACATTAAAGTATTTTTATCAAAAGTATTAAAACTAGGAATGTGTTCCAAGGTTTCCTGTTCAGCTTTGAATTCTATATAACCTTAAAAAAGTTGGCTCTCAAATACGTGATTGATTAAAAATGTTGACCTCATAGCGACCTTGGTACCATCAATCGAGATTTCGATTCCTTCAAGATAAAATTTTTGTTAGCTCACACCACTCTTTACCACACAAACAGTGTTATTTTTCATGTCTATTTATCTATAGTAACATAAGAATACCACCGAAAACAACCTTTGATATTTCATAGCATCTATAAATAGTACCTCCGATCTCTCAATTCAATACTTAAAATGTCTGCAACTAAGTGGGAAGATGTTCAATTGTAGTGGAAGTCTTGTATAGACTGATTTGGCAAGTCGTGTAATGAAGCTAAATTTAGACGATCAGACGACCTGGAAAATGTTATTTTGTACGTTAGCTACAGCTTAATATCTTGATCCAAAGAAATCCAGCCTCATAGTGCTGGCCCTACACTGAATTGGTAAAAGGGAACTGGATAAGACAAAAAAAAAGCTATGGTAACCAAGATCGTAGCATGTGCTAAAATAAGTGCTGCTGGAAGTAAAATAAATGAACAAGAGGGGATAGGGAATGTATGAACTTCCAAAAGGGACAAAGCACAGGGACGTAGAACGTTTTGGGCCACAACGCCATTCTTTCAGCTAACAGACAAAAAAACACAGAACACATAACACGAAAATAGGTAGAGAAATATCCAACAATTCGATTGGTAAAAGGGAACTGGATAAGACAAAAAGAAAGCTCCGGTAACCAAGATCGTAGCATGTGCCCGCTTAGATATGAAGGATGTTTCATGGTACTGTCGATTGATGAAATGAGGAGAGATACCAAACTGTTAGAGACACAAGTTTTGACAAAGGAATTAACCAAGACGTTTAGTATCTGTGTAGTAGTAGTAGTAGTAGCCACTACCAGAGAACCTTATTGACTCCTTAGTTAATTTTATTGTTTTCAGAGTTGTTTTTTCCTTCAATTTTGAAAAAAGAAAGATTCTTGTTGGACTAAATACTCACACTACGCCATGGCATTATAATGAATGATACAGATGGCTCTGTATTGGTGATATTACCTCTGTGTATTACCAACAACGGTTAATAGTGCAGAGAGAGAGAGAGAGAGAGAGAGAGAGAGAGAGAGAGAGAGAGAGAGAGAGAGAGAGAGAGAGAGCGAGAGAGGGAGGGAGTGAGTGAGAGAGAGAGAGAGAAAGAGGGAGAGAGAGGGAGGGAGAGAGAGAGAGAAAGAGGGA
>JARBEQ010227708.1:0-12216 GCA_030265355.1 Tritonia tetraquetra
CCACCCAGTTCTCTCAAAGCGTTATGCCACCCAGTTCTCTCAAAGCGTTATGCCACCCAGTTCTCTCAAAGCGTTATGCAACCCAGTTCTCTCAAAGCGTTATGCCACCCAGTTCTCTCAAAGCGTTATTCCACCCACAATGTCTTACATCCCCTTTGTTTGTATTTGGAGGTTATCATCGTCTTACCTTCTTACCTTCTTACCTTCTTACCTTTGGGCCCTCTTGCAACTTTTATCTAATTGTACTGAAAGGCAAATTAAACCAACAACTTAAAACCTTATAAAAACCGACCCAGGAAACGGCCTAGGGAACATCTCGTAATATATAGAGTAAAATAATCGCAATAAACAACCAAAACACGTGCCATTTATATATAGATTCTTTGGCATTTTAATAGATAAAGCATATTTATACAGACATGTTTTTGTGGGTTTTTGTACATCAACAAGTAACAAGTATCATCATCAACAGCTCAGTGACTGGTTTGTCAGCATCAAACTTCCTCCACATCATTAATAACAGCAGCATCAACATCAGCAATCTCAACAACAACAACAACAACAACAACAAAGACAGGAACAATAGCACATTTAATCCATTCACATCATGTGACCACAAAAGGTCCAAAACGATTGGCTGAATAAATCAATGTTACTAACAATACATTGGATACTCTTGGTCATAGTTAGTAGATGATTTTTTTCGGGGAAAGACGGATTAGCAGAAACGTTCTGCCACAAACATTTCTGAGAGGTGCATGCAGCAAAAGAAAGAGAAAAAAAAGGACTCTTGACAGTAACAATACGTTTTTGGGGGTAATACAGGTGGTATTATCAATATATAAACATGAAGACCATTCACAGGTAAAATAAAATCTATTAAAAACAAAGAAAACAAACCTAAATAAAGTTAACGTACGACTCATAAAGTTAACGTACGACTCATAAAGTTAACGTACGACTCATTGTGAACATAATTTAAATCTAGACTAAACAACGACATAAGGAGTATGTAAACATAAAGACAACAACCCAAAGACATAAAGACTACTTAACCCAAAGTCATAAAGGCAACTTAACCCAAAGACATAAATATAACTAACCCAAAGACATAAAGACAACTTAACCCAAAGACACAAAGACAACTTAACCCAAAGTCATAAAGACAACTTAACCCAAAGACACAAAGACAACTTAACCCAAAGACATAAAGACAACTTAACCCAAAGACATAAAGACAACTTGACCCAAAGACATAAAGACAACTTGACCCAAAGACATAAAGACAACTTAACCCAAAGTCATAAAGACGACTAAACACAAAGTCACAAAGACTACTTAACCCAAAGTCATAAAGACAACTTAACCCAAAGACACAAAGACAACTTAACCCAAAGACATAAAGACAACTTAACCCAAAGACATAAAGACAACTTGACCCAAAGACATAAAGACAACTTAACCCAAAGACATAAAGACAACTTGACCCAAAGACATAAAGACAACATAATATTATTACTGAATTGACACGGAAATAGCATCATTCACATATTACATCATTATCAGATTGACCGTTGGAACATTTTGGACAGGCCAAACCATTTCAGTGACTGCCGTTAATTTCCATGAATAATTATAACATTCTAAACATACAAGACTTGACATTAAAAGATCTCACACATAAATAAACAAGTCTGTTAATGAGTATTGGTGGCAGAGTTAGCTGATCTTTCTTCATCACAGCAACGACATACAATTCCACACACAATCTGTCTCTCTCTCTCTCTCTGTCTCTCTCTGTTTCTGTCTCTCTCTGTTTCTCTCTCTCTCTGTTTCTCTCTCTCTCTCTGTTTCTCTCTCTCTCTCACTCACTCTCTCTCTCTCTCTCTCTCTCTCTCTCTCTCTCTCTCTCTCTCACTCACACACACACACACACACACACACACACACACACACACACACACTTCAATGAAATATAGAATTCTATTCAAACACTAAATTGACAATCAATTTGTGGCTGACATGATTTACCCAAAGCGGGGGAAAAGATTAATAACATCATAATATAGAATATGACTAAATAAATAAGGTAATAAATGCAATCAAAGTCTTAAAAAATATTTCTAAAACTCACAGAAACCCAAAAATATGAAAAAGAGTGAAACCACCAATCAATAAAATAAATAGTCGTAACCATTTAATTCTTTTGGTCAAACTGCGTGGGATATATCAGTGTGAAATCCTTCTAAGGAGGGTGATATCTAATGGCCCAAATAAAGTAAACAGGTTTCCAGCTCTGGCAAAAAAAAAATAAAAAAATTCCAGACCATTTCCTGATTTCCCGACGTGCTGGCAACCCCGGGTAAAAAAAATAAATATTTGTTTAAACTTGATTATGATTTACAAATCTTATGAAAAGTACTTTAGCTCAGTTATATATTATTATGTTCTTGATGAGTTTATACAACATAAGCTCCCAGTGGTTGTAAAAATATCTATTAAGTGATCTAGAGTATAACAAACCAACTATTAGTTACTACAATGTCATGACACCAATACACTCAATCTGATTGTTTCACGGACTATCAAACTAGGGAAATAATTCACGAGGATCACCTGACGGATTACCTTGAGGATCACCTTGAGGATGACCCTGACTCCCGATAAAGGAATAACAGAAATGACTTCAATTTATTTATCTGGCGGTAGACTCAGCTTATTTAGAAATAACTTCATACTGTTTATTCAATTCAATGCATTGGAATAATTCTGTCAAGTGTTAAAATAATCACAAAAAGTTGCGTCATATCATATAATTTTTTCAATACTTAATACACTAAGCTATAAAACGTGTCATACTGATCATGTGATTATCAATTTTGGGGGAGGGATTCACAGTGGGCTGATCACCTGCTTGGCCTAATGTCTTGATCCAGAGTAATTCTGCCTCAAAGAGTGGGCCCTACACTGTAATGGTAACAGGGAACTGGATAAGAAAGAGAAGAAAGGAACTTTGGGGGAGGAAAATAAATAATAATCCCCCAAGAATCCACTCAGCTACAGCCTACTATTTAACACTATAAAAAAAAAAAAACATTTCATGAAGTGAAATCCCTGTCTACATGCTTGTCATAAACTGCATTTAATTCCAAACTAAATAATATCAAAATTCAATGAAATCATAAAAACTGGAAGTCCTGTTAATAAAAACAAAACTAAAAAGAAAAAAAAAAACCCACAAGAAAAACCTGAATCTAGCTTTTTAAAAAATTGCAACTCAGTATGCATGAGGTAGTTGTTAGATAAATTCATCAGACGGGAAAAATACAATGAAATATCTCAATCAAACAATCACTAAATAATGCCACATTGTTTTCCTGCCCACAATTGCCCTTTTATCAATCTCGGCAAAAGGAAGAAGAAAATTAACCCAAAACAAAGGTGTATCACTATCCACTTTCAACCTTAGAACATCATTTTCTTCACTCCAAAATGAAATATACAATAAAATAGAATGTTCTGAAAACGTTAATGTTCTCGGTGTATTAACAAAAATCATTTTTTGTTTCAGATCACACAAAAAGTTCCCAATCCATTTGAACACGTTTATTCCTTTCACCCAATACTTAAAACACACTTTGGTAAGTCAGTAACAGATTGAATTAATTCATAATGCGTTGTACACGAAAAGCTGCGTTTGTGTGTTCAACAGTTTGCAAATATAACATGTCAATAGAAAGGAGAAAGGATGAGGAAAGGATCGATTGAGGTTGAAGAGAGGAGGAGGAAGGGGGGGGGGGGGGGGGGGGTAATGAGGTAGAAGGAACCAGTTGAGAGGAAATAGATGATAATGGAAGAGAAGGGCAAGGAAGGTGTGGGACCGAGACACACCAGTATTTGATTTGAGTCATTCGACATTGCATTGGAATCATTATTTCATTTTGCATAACCTTAAAATCATAACATTCAAAATTTCAAATAAAGGTTTTAGATAAAAAGAAAATTTAGTCTGCCTTTAAATAACCGTATATTTAGTATATTTAATATGATGCAAACTACATACTTTTTATACTATAAAAATACATATCTCCAAAAGTGGCCACAAGGTAATTAATCCACTCAGCTGGCCTTTATTGTAACATAATATTAATATATTATATCATATAAATTCCATTTTGGCTAAAATGTACGTTAGTGTTGCATAGATAATTATACACCTTTCAGTCTATATACAAAGGTAACCAATTTATATACAAGGGTAACATTGCACAGTTGCGAGCCAATCAGATTGACCGTTATATTATATATATATATATCATATTAACATATCATCGTATAACTTTGAGCGTGACATTATACACGAGGGAAGTGAGTAGTACTAGTTAGACATATAAGACATGAACTATTACTAACATCTCAGGCTTAAGTTACACTCAAGGCACAAATACAACGTGACGACTGTTCCTCTTTGTTTTGATGGAAACATATTCCAACAACCAGTAGTAGCAGTCGTTACGAAACCTCTCTGTTTTGATGGAAACATATTCCAACAACCAGTAGTGGTAGCAGTCGTTACGAAACTTTAGAGCATGTGGCAATTATCAATTGCAAAGAAATAAATTAAGGCAGAAAAAATAACATAAATTCAGGTTTTAAACAAAATTCCAGGGCTTTTCCAGGCAAAATTCTTCAATTCCAGGGCTACAAAATCCACTATTTTACCCGGAACATATTTTTGGGTCAGAAAACTTGCAGCGGAAACGTTTTTCTAAGTATTCAGCTGTTAAGACAAAATTCCAGGGCTTTTCCAGGACACAAATGCAAATCAGGGCTTTTTAATATTTTAGCAAATTCTAGGGCTTTTCAAGGGATTCCTGGAATTCCAGGACTGCACGGGAACCATGTAAATTGTCTCTTAACTCCTTGTAAAAAAAAAATAATATTATTCTTATCACTGAGTGCACAAGGTTGCTAAGGACTATTGTGTACTATAAATAGCAATTAGAGGATTTTATGCTTTAATCGTCTTCGTGTAATGTTTGATGGAAAGCCTGATTTGATGATTTTAAGTCCATGTTTCTTGGGCCATTTTGTACATTTTTTGTAATATAGAAAAAAGGGCCCGACCGATCATTTTATCTACAACATAATGATGAGGGTTTACCAAATGGAAGACATATCATGAAGCAGATGATAAAAGGCAAATAATTCCTTCAGTTCTATGAACATATTTATGCAAACAAACTTTCAACAAAAATTAGGATTCCTGACTGTTGTGGGAAAAATTAATTGAGCAATGTAAAATTATCGTGTACACAATTGACGGAGGTTAAAAAACGAATGTTTGAAAAAACCCTGAATATTTGAAAAAACCCCGAATATTTGAATATGTAAAAGGTTTGAAGTCATTAGAAATGGCGGCAAGAAGTTAAAACCTGATGGAACCAGTCAATAATTCGTTGATATTTTTGCTGCTGTTACGGTTAAAGATGATGATGATGGTGATGATAACAAGAATGATGATATAGTATATGAAAAAGATGATGAGGTTTTGTAATGAAGATGATCACAAGGGTTAGGGAAATGGGTTTCATCAACATGTCAACAAGTCAATTATACTTGTGTTAAATATTTCTTTCTTTATCCATATAGTATGTTACGGAATGATAGTTTTTGACACATTCGGTAACTCAGACTCGGATTAGTCTCTTCATTCATTCCACATTGAAATGGTCAATAGCATTTGATATAAACAATTAATTATTGTCATACAGGGTTCCACTATTGTTGGTTTCACTTTACAGTTGAAGAGTTGTAAATTGTCGTGTCGTTAGTTTGCTGGAATTAATGGAAGAAAAATTCCTCTTGAAGAATACAAAACATAATTGACAACTCTTGCGGAAAAGAGTTGTTAAACGTTCATCCTTGTATAAGAACGAAACGTGAATTGTTTCTTCGACAAATCCGGGTTAGAAATATAATCTCTATGGACAGAGACAAGGTGCAGTAAATTCAGCTTTAAACACCATTGGCAGGGTCAAAACGGTCTTTTTCCAACAGAGGTATTGTGATAAAAGCCCCTGGAAAGTCAAAAGAGACAAATAATTAAAGAAAACAATATAAAAAGTTCACAGTGGGCTGATCACCGGCTTACCTGATCCAGAGTTTTTCCAGTACTGCGTTGAGCAATGCTGGACATGGAGCTGGCCACAACACTCCTTGCGGGTATAATGCAGTTTGGATAACAAAACAAAACAAATATAAAGAGTATTTCCTAGAGCTTTTAGCCTCGTTGTGCCGATGCTTGACCTTGAAGTGAAGACGATAAAGGGACAAGTTCCAGGATAGGACGCTGGTCAAAATCCTACACTTGGATTGACTGAGACAATCATAGCCAAATTCTTGCTACATATGATAAGGAAGCAGTTTGAGCAGGGCTTGATTTCCATGAGCTATGAAAGATCTGACCACTCTGCTACCATGTCATATCAACAAATCAAATAATCTAATTGGTGAAAGTATATATAGATATAATATACCCACGGCATCGCGGTCACAATGACGCTTGCCATGCACACGGTGTGCGTCATGGGATGCAGAAAACGACAGGTTTTCCAGATCTGCCCCAGCGCATGGTGCGGGACTGGTGAAAGAAGTACAGAACAAATCTTTTATAAGACATGGCTAGCGTCCAGCATAAATCAACAGATTATCTATATTATAAACTTCCTGGCACGGCTTTTAGGGATGGGGTGGTAGCTTGGATTTTCTGACTTTGGGCTATATCAAGGTCAAATCATGACAAGGCAAGTGGAGTTTTACTGACAAATTGTGCACAAACAAAAATATAACAAAATAAATAAATGTTAAAATGCAAAAATCTTTAAAAAAACCACCTCACAATTAATTGAAAGCCTCAAGTTTGAAGTGGGTTGATCACCTGCTTGGCTTAATATCTTGATCCAGAGAAATCCAGCCTCATAGTGCTGGCCCTACATTGTAATGGTAAAAGAGAATTGGATAAGAAAGAAAGAAAGAGGTTTGAAGACTTGAAATTGATCCTGTACGCAAGTGCAGTTTTTCAATGCAAAATGTATAAAAAATTCATTTCACTGACAAAGACGAGCATTACGTTGATTTTCAGGAATAAGCATATAGACACAACTCACCTTGTGGTTCAGTGAATAAAACCATAGACCGCCTGGCCGACATCTTCTTGGGACCGTTGTTCTGGGGAACTTGGGTGGATCGGTGACACACTTGGCACACCAACGTGCTCGTCACAGGATGGGTTGCTGGGGGTTGGGACGGTATGCCAGGCTCCATCGACCTCACCACTGCGGGCTGTGATGAGATGATGACGTGTTGGCGCTGGCACACATTGCACTGTCCGATATAATGAAAATTTTGGGGGTGAGAGTTCATGGCCCAGGAATAGCCTGGAGTTGTCCTGGAACACGGTTTCCTCGGCCCACCACCTTTGGAAGAAGTTTTAGAGGAATTGGTAAATGACGCTTTTCGTAAGTCTTTCATTGTACTCTGTGCTTCCCCAGATATTTTATATTGAGCTTTCCTGTGAGGACTTTGGACTTTTGTGCTGGTTCTCTCAGTGGTCTTGTGATCAATATCAACGCTGTTAGAATTGTTAGAATTATTATTGCTGGAATGATTGACAAGACTGTTTTTCTTCTCAGATTTAGGCGATTCTTTTACTAAACTGCTACGTTGAGAGAATACAGAGTGCCTTTTCGAGGTGCTGGTACCGTTTTCATTACTGCTACTAGTATTACTGATACCTTTGTTATTGCTGGGACTGAACTCCCCACCAGCAGTACCAGAAGAGGAGACCACAGCCGGGGTACTGAGAGTCCGATGAGGTCTGTCATGTGATTGCCGAGACGGGCGTGAAGAAGCTGACCGTGAGCGTGAATTGAATTTCTTTATCTCGTTGGTTATATGGTGAGATGCCAGTGCTTCGCCAGCTCCTTCCACGATTTGGTCGTCCAGATTTTCATCCAATAGCATCGGCTTGTCCTCGTTCTCATCCTGGCTTTCATCTCGTTTGTCTGGAGTCGATGACATCCCACCGGATGAGTCCCATGAACAAGCTCCTGCACTAATATCAGATAAACAGGGGGACGACGATGATTCTCTGCGATTCAAAGACTTCCTCTTCAAACGATACATGTAATCATCATCGAAAAGTAAGTTTTTATGTTTCCTGTGAGAAACACTGACCTGAGGGAAAAATGATTTATTCAAAAGCGGGGATTTAAGAAAAGAGTCCTTGTTGTGAGAAAAGTCTTTATTTGCGGGCGGGGCATCAAAGGCCTCACGTTCATCACTAGAGCTTGAGGAGCCTTTACCTCGGTAGATATTGGAGTCAAAACTGCTCACATCACTGGAATCCTTATTGTCACTACTACCGTAAGTACTCCAATTGCTACACTCAGCCCCTGTACCCGAACTGTCCGATAACCCTTTACAATTGTCACATTCCCACGACGTGGTGCCTTCAGAACTACACGAACCGTGTACAGCTGTAGCACTGGCTGCTCTCACGTCCTGGTCCACACTCATCGCAGACGCACTGTTGGCGCCGGCCACATCCTGTTGGTTGGAAGATGACAACTGCGAATGACAGTCGACAGGAATGTACAATCTGGCTGCGTGATGAGCGTAAACTGCTGATGATCGGGCTTGGAAAGAGCATGAGCACGGGACAGATACTGGATTGTCAGCGTGATAGACCTGGGTGTGGGAATTGGTGGGGTGGATAAACGGCCGGTGGGATTGGAAGGCAACAAAACTGGTGCCAGACTCCCGTCTCGGATCCGTATATTCACGTACGTACGTACACCGCTTGACGTACTCTGAGGGACGTAATACCTCTTCCCCAACTGCCTTAGCTGTTGGTGCCGTGCGGTCAGAACGAGTACCAGCATTAGAGGAAGTAGAAGAAGGTGCCGATCCAAGGGTTCCCCGACAAGATGGACAGGTGTGAATGTACTGAGGTACCGGTCCTGACTGCACCAGGTGGAGTGGCGTGTACTCTGGGTGGTGGGACGAGAACGGCATAGAAATAAAACTACGCCGAGAGCCGAGGCCACTGGCAGAGAACAGCGAATGTCTGGAGGAGGAACAACTCTGATGGGACGGCTGGTTTGGATGTGATGAGTTATTTCCCTGAGTTTCTGAAAGTTGACTTCTAGCATCCGATATCGCCCCAATCACTGTCGTATTCTCTTCCGGAATAATTTCCTGTTGTTCCTCTTCAGTGTCCTGGTCCTCCATATTCATCTGGTCTGAAAAACACAACCAAAAAAACAAAAACACACTATAAAAAGCATCTATACATTTAACTATTACAAGTGTTACATTTCTTTTGCGGACATAACTAACTAGATAATGAAAAGTGTAAGCGATATAACATGGTACTGTGAGTAGTGAGCCAATTGGTATAGTGTGATTGTGAACAGATTCATAACAGAGTTTGTGAGGCTGTAGTGTGATTGTGAACAGATTCATAACAGAGTTTGTGAGGCTGTAGTGTGATTGTGAACAGATCCATAACAGAGTTTGTGAGGCTGTAGTGTGATTGTGAACAGATTCATAACAGAGTTTGTGAGGCTGTAGTGTGATTGTGAACAGATTCATAACAGAGTTTGTGAGGCTGTAGTGTGATTGCGAACAGAACCATAACGAGTTTGTGAGGCTGTAGCGAGCCCCCTTCATATCATGCCTTATCATTATTAAGGGAAAATGAAACTGTTAAAAAGAGGAGGAGTTACAATTGCAATGTCACGTTTGTCTGTTATTGATATGCTTTGATGGTACAAAAAATGTATAAAGGCTGAAAAGGGAGCAGTATGAAAGATTACTACACAATTGGGCTGAGGCTTAACTCAATTCTGAGCCTGAAGCAGACAAGAGACAATTCCTCACTTTCTCAATGGTAAATGACAGAAAACTTTCCCAACTCTCGTTTGAGAGTCAAGTCAAGTGAAGCAATCAGAGTAAAGTTTGTTGCCCCCACCCCACAAAACAAAAACAACAAACAAATAAAAAATAACCCACCAACCCCCACCCCTGCTTCCCCACAATTTTTTTTTTAAGTGGGCTGATCACCTTGCTTGGCCTAATACCTTGATCCAGAGTAAATCCGCCTCATAGAGCGGGCCCTACACTGTGTAATGGTAACAGGGAACTGAATAAGAAAGAAAGAATAAAAAAGTGAGTAAATGTAAATTCCTACCTGCGATGTGTATTTTACACAGAGGACATGTGCCATGGTTCTCCAGCCACGGGTCAACGCATAGTCGATGAAATTCATGGTAACACGGCATGACCCGCAAAACCTGTCCTTCTTTGTACCCCTCCAAACAAATAGCGCAGCACTCCGAGATAGAGCTATGAACACTCATGGCCGAACTATGCACGTGCATCCTCTGCTGTCGGTGACAAGACGACTCGTATTTCCGTGTCTCCAGCTTGGCGATGGCTCGCTTGGCCAGATTACTCTGGGATATCTGTGTGAGAAAGGGAGACAATTGAAGGATTCAAACACAGGAAATAATCAGTATCTAATCAACTCTTATATGACCTATGGAGGCGAGGTGGCCGAGTGGCCTAGACTACAGACTTCCATGGCGAGGGTCGTGGGTTCGAGTCCAGCTTCAGGCACTTTGTTTTTTTCCTTGGGCAAGAAACTTTACTCCGTTTGCCTCACTCGACCCAGGTGTAGAAATGGGTACCAATTCTCAAACGCGTCTTGGGGAAAGTATTCTGCGACAGACCAGCGTCATATCCAGAAAGTGACAAATTGTCACTTGTCCGCTTCACGCTACCGAAAACGGGTTAAGCTCTAATGAGCTTTAAAAGCTCTTAAGGACATACATTTTTACATGACCTGGGGCTAAGGAACATGTTGGTGTTGTCACCTTTTTGCTGTGAGCAGGCAGTTCTTAACAGTGCAATGCCATCTTCATTGGGAAGCTGGTTCTTCTCAATTGTGCTGCATCTGTGTATAGTGTGTTATGTATTGTGTGGGGACGAGCTGGAATCTGTAATCCCTATGTTATGGGCAGTCCAAGAGCAGGTGTTCGATAGATTCCATAGGGGCAGATCAGATTTTGCAATTTGGTTCCTTCATTGGGTCTATTTGATTTAAGTGTTTGTTAACAGGTGCATGTTGGGTGAGTAGTTTAAAGATGAGGGACTGGTGTGCTCTCTCTAAGGAACATAGAAATATCTAGAAAGTTCTATAATTTGAAGCTTTATGCCCTTTTCAACATATAAAGGTCATATCAAAGGCGGTTCAACAGAAGTTATGGACGCCCTGAAGCATTGTAAAGTGCATAGAACATGAAAAATGAACGATATTAGTATTAGTACTGTAAGACTCTCTTTCCAGTTTTCATTTCACGTGATCATGTGACCAGTTCTAACTGTGACATACAGGCATTGAAGTTACATAAGAATATGGAAGGCTGGGAAGACAAAAATGAAGTGCAACAAATCATCTCACCTGTCGCTCTCTGTGCCTCCATTTTAGCTGTGAAGGGAAACAAAGGTAAACTCATTTTAACAACGTGTTATGGAATGATGGATTGAGAGAAAGAGAGAGAGAGAAAGAGAGAGAGAGAAAGAGAGAGAGAGAAAGAGAGAGAGAAAGAGAGAGAGAGGAAGAGAGAGAGAGAGAGATCAAGAAAGAGAGAGTGAGAAAGAGAGAGAGAGAGAAAGAGAGAGAGAGAAAGAGAGAGTGAGAAAGAGAGAGAGAGAAAGGGAGAGAGAGAAAGAGAGAGAGAGAAAGTGAGAGAGAGAGAAAGAGAGAGAGAAAGAGAGAGAGAAAGGGAGAGAGAGAGAGAAAGAGAGAGACAAAGAAAGAGAGAGAGAGAACGAGAGAGATAAAGAGAGAGATAAAGAAAGAGAGAGTGAGAAAGATAGAGAGAGAGAGAGAAAGGGAGAGATAAAGAGAGATAACGAGAAAAAGAGAGAGAAAGAAAGAGAGAGAAAGAGAGAGAGAAAGAGAGAGAGAGAAAGAGAGAGAGATAAAGAAAGAGAGAGTGGGAAAGAGAGAAAGAGAGAAGAGAGAGAGAGAGAGAGAAAGAGAGAGAGAGATAAAGAAAGAGAGTGAGAAAGAGAGAGAGAGAGAGAGAGAGAGAGAGAGAGAGAGAGAGAGAGAGAAAGAGAGAGAGAAATAGAGAGAGAGAAATA
>JARBEQ010227819.1:0-12214 GCA_030265355.1 Tritonia tetraquetra
TAGGCTCCTGATCGATAATCAGATCTCATTTGAAAGAGGAAGATTTTTTATTTTAACTGGACAACTGAACAGGGCTGATGATTCTGGAGTTACCTATGTTTAGCATCTTATTGATTTTTAATTGCTGAATTAATTTCTTCAACTGTCTACCCTTAGTCTTGACTTTAAATGAAAGTCCTGTTTTACCAGCGTTTTTCTTTTTTGCTTTTAATGTTTCTGCTTTCTGCAATTTTTGCTTTGTTGTGATTGTGATGCATATTTTACATACTTTATGTCTGAAAAGAATGAATTTATAATTTCTATTTCAATCAGAGAAACAATTGTTAGGTGAAAGCACATCAGAGTCAGATTGGCATTTCACGGATCTAGCATGTCTCCAGGCTGCTGCCGTTGCTGCCACTGCCGCCACACGGTCTGCCACCAACAGTCCAGCTTTCGGGAACTCTCCCAAACATCACCCAGCACCTCGGAGTAATCCCTCTACCAATTACAATGTATCTAAGCACATCGCTGAAGCTGCACCTCCTAGAAGCACTCCTTCCTCACCGATCCCATCTCCTCACTTCACTAATGGCTCACCTCCCCCTCCCAGGTAAGAACACATTATTGGAAGTCGCCGCACCGCCAACCAGGAAACCCATGTCTTTGGGTTTAGATAGAAAGTCAAATTTCTAAAAAGAAGTTAGTTGTGCGTCCTTGGCAACTCATCATAGATCATATCAAAGGTGGGACCTCCGACTTAGGCCCATCTTTGACAGGATTTAATTCCATACAGAAGAGCCATAGAACTGAAGAACCCAGTACCTTTGCTCATGAAGCGAAAGAAAGTGTTACCACTATGCTACAACCCCCAATTCTTTTCCATCTTCTTCTCAAGATTATTTTGTCTATCTTTACTTATGTTTACATCCTGAGAGAAGCTCTCAGTTCAAAATGGTTTACGGATGTGGAATGTCTTTCTGTCTAATGTCATATTTGAATTTGCAATATTTTCTAATTAATCTGTTTACATTCCACAAAATTATAATTTGTATTTTATGTTCCAGAAAAAAAAAGAAAATATTTTCTTAAAGAATATATTTTGTTACGATGTAACATGATGTAAATTGCAAGTTTCTTACATTTTTATAAAAAAAATTTTCTCAGAAAACTCATTTAACAGTTTATTTACCATCTTAACTTTACAGAAGACAATGTATTGTGGCTTTGAATTCAATTTAGGACCCTGAAATGTAGTCCATGTCATAGATAATTGTCTCTGGTATGAAAATATTGCAAGAACTAGAAAATCCGAAATTCTTATGAAGGGCCATTTTTCCCTTTATGACCTGGCCTTAGCGAAGAAGAGGTCATATCCAATCATTTGTGTGTTTGTTTACTGCAAAAAATAGTTTTGCAAGAGATGAGAGGAATTACAAGTAAGAATATGATGACGGGGAGTTGGTTAATGGTAAATGAGGATGCCATTGAATCAAGGTGAGGAGCTAGATAGTCAACATCTAGACAATGCCAATAGTGACCAGGCCTTGCGGGTGGTGGTTTGATGATATAACCAGGCCAGGCCTTGCCGGTGGTGGTTTGATGATATAACCAGGCCAGGCCTTGCCGGTGGTGGTTTGATGATATAACCAGGCCTTGCGGGTGGTGGTTTGATATTATAACCAGGCCTGGCCTTGCGGGTGGTGGTTTGATGATATAACCAGGCCTTGCGGGTGGTGGTTTGATGATATAACCAGGCCAGGCCTTGCGGGTGGTGGTTTGATGATATAACCAGGCCTGGCCTTGCGGGTGGTGGTTTGATGATATAACCAGCCGTGCCTTTACTTACTGTTTGCTGTTTTGCTCCATCCAATCAGGTCTAAATCTGTAAGTACGCCTGTTGTCAAATATCCCGTCATTCCACCCCCCAAGAAGAATTTCCTGCATCCAGACCTCTCCTCCATCACCAAGAGCAAGAGTCACGAGTCACAGCTTGCGAACAAAGTGGTTGATATTGATCCTGTCAAGTAAGTTCTTCTATTGGTTTTTTTTTTTTTGGTTGTCACATTATGCCCTTTTATTGTAAATTGACTTGTAATACAAGTTGTATATTGAAATCTGGGTCAATCAGGTTATAGACCACCAACAGTTAAATAGAGCTTATTTTGGTTAACATCTTACCCTTTGTATTTTGACTGTACAGTAAATCCTTGTTATGCCGCCAAGTCTGGGACCAAAGGAAAGGTTGGGGTTACAAGGAGGATGACTGTATCACAAGAAAGTACAAGGGAGGTCACCAGTGTTGGACTATTGACTGATATAATGCAGGTTGTTTTGTTATCCAAACCGCATAATACTCCCAAGGAGTGATGCGGCCTGCTCCAGGTTCAGCATTGCTGAATACAGTGCTGGAAAAAAGTTTGGATCAGGTAGATAAGGCAAGCAGGTGATCAGCCCACTGTGCCATGAACCTCGAGTGGCACAATGAGTGTCACATTTTTAGGCGCTGCCCAAATCTTTACTGTTGCCTTGGTAGTAAACCCCTCAGCTATAAGAAAACTGGTCAGATTTTGGCACATAGGGCGATATAATGCAATTAAGTCAGTGGAATATGAAAATTACTGTACCTTGAGTTTCCATGTCCTTTTCATTTTTATCTATTTTCTCCTTTTTTTCTGTAGTGGAGACTTTTAGTTTCCCGGCAGCGACAAATATTTTTCTCCTTGAAACTCTGTGAAAACCTATATGTCACTCCCCTGATCCTATGAAGGTAGGTGGGATCAAAGAACCTAGTCCTATCGGAGCCGGAAAATTAACTCAGAGGTCCTGTGTGCACATTGCGCACGTTAAAGAACCCATGGCAGTTGAAAATCTATAAGAGTAGGCCGCTGTCCAGGCAAATTTAATTCCTACTACAAAGGTCACAGTGGGTTGATCACCTGCTTGGCTAAATATCTTGATCCAGAGAAATCCAGCCTCATAGTGCTGGCCCTACAATGTAATGGTAAAAGGGAACTGGATAAGAAAGAAAGAAAGGAGACTTTTAGTAGATTTTACTGCATAAATTGATATGGACCACAGTGGGCTGATCACCTGCTTGGCCTAATATCTTGATCCAGAGTAAATCCGCCTCGTAGAGCGGGCCCTACACTGCAGTAATGGTAACAGGGAACTGGATAAGAAGAAGAAAATTGATATGGTACAACAAATGTAACACATCTCACACTTTTCTCACTCAAAGAGTCTTCAAGTCTCTCCGCCATCATATTCATGTAATAACAAACACACAGACCCAAAGAATGATTGGCATTTGGCTGTTGTTTTTGTTTATATGACTGTACGTTTAAATTTTGTACTAGGTTTAACAATTGTTAAAATTCTTCTACTTTATCTGATAAAGGAGCAACAAGAAGAAGCCCCAGAACATCAAGTTGAGTGGTAGCCATGAGCATCTATTCCGACGTAGGCTTTCAACAGACGGATCTGAGGCTGGCAGCCGTTGTCCGTCAGGTCACACCTCCCCTGTGGTTTCCTCCCCCATCCGATCCCCTCCCTATAAGCCTGACAATTTTCTCCCTGATGAACACACCAAGTATTCCAGTAAGCATATTTGAGAAAGAGGAGGAAGTGAAAAGTATGGTTAAACCTCATGCTTGACTTAAAATTGATTTCTTGAAAAAATAAAAAGTTGTTTGTTTTACGTTAGAATGTGACATAATTTTATATATTTGTTCTATTTAGATCAACATCCAGTGAAAAAAAATTGTTGGCTTTCATTGGGAAAGTGGTTTTTTTTTTAGTGCTTTAACGTGCGATAGTGAGATAGATGAGTACCAATATTCAATTAGAGTGTCTTGACAGGTGTAAGGACAAACCGCTATTACTGAAGGTGTTAAATTTTGAATAATGATACAGTAATAATAATTTAGCAACCAGAGATGGTGTTGATGATAGTAACACGTGAGGTTTGACTGTACTAGTGTTCAATTTTCCCACCATAGACTTGCCAATTATATATTTTTTTTGCCGTAACAATGTCAACGATTAAAGGTTAAAGAAATCATTTTGTTTGAATTGTTTAATGGCATAATGCCACTCGGGCATGAGAATTTTTGACAATGTATAATAGTTCTCAAGGCATTTCTATCCAGCGGTGCAGATGTCTTGTGGATCATTCAGGGTTGATACAACCAGATCAAACACAATATAGTTGGCAAGTCACAGCCTGAATATAAAATATTCTTTGAATGATAGACTCAAAACAGCAGGAGTTGAAAGTGACTCATTCCCTAACAACTTGTGGTCATATTTAAAAAAAATTGGATCAACTGTCTTTAAAAGCAAAGTAATGTTTGGAAGTGGTTTCACTGAAGTATTCATTATCTATTTTGAAGTTAAAATTGATATCTCATTAAATATAATTAACAAAAAATAATAATTATATATTCATTTGAATACTATTTTCTTTTTATAATATGTATTCTGTCATTTATTTAAAAACGAAAAAAAAAGTTTTTATAACGTGATGTAATGTAAAGAAAATGTTGCTTTTGTCTACTCTCACTAATCTTGTGTGTGTGTGTCTTGAGTTCTATGAGTGGAGTGCGGAGTGGAGGTTGGCATTGATTCCTGCATGGACATTTATTGATACCTTCATTTATTTGTGACAATAGGCCCATGATAAATGCATGAAACTGGAAAATCTTGATAATATTACTGTTTGTTATGCCAATGATAGAATGTAAGAAAGTTATAAAATGCAACTTGACACCTTGAAAAAACATAAATTCGAGTCAGAATATTAGAACAGAGGAAACTTAACTAAGGTCTCGGTGATTTTTCTCGCAATTTCTCATTATATATTTTGTAGACCTATTTTCTCGTCACATGATTGTGAAATGTTATTTGCGTATGTATGATCAATTTGAAATGAATAAGTAAACAATTTACAACACGCTGTTGGTGTAAATCTACAAGTCGAATGAGATGATTAGTTTTATTCAGTTGATATTTTTATGATATGCTAGGATATAAATTTTGACCGAATCTTTCATTGTGCTTTGCTTTATTTTTTTTGTTTTTCAATCCTCTACTCCCCAAAAACCTCGCTTTTTCCTCACTGAAAAACACATTCAACATGCTAGGGCTGAGTCTCCCATGATTGCAACATTTACAAGGATGTTTTTTTAATACCGTAATGCAATGGTTTATTTTCTGAATAAATATATCTTTGATATTTTTTTGTTTTAATCAAATAATGGTATAAAATGTGTTTTCTTTGTAAACTTTGAATTAATGTCCCACCAAGTTATATCTCCGACATTTTTTACTCGACTTGATTTCATGAGGAAAAAGATTTAATGAAAAATGTGTTTTGAATTTTTCATATTTTTTTTTCAAAGTTACAAACTTATGCGTGCAAATCAAATATTGCGAATTATTATTGTTATTATTATAATTTGCTTTAATGGAATCATTTCAACCTTTCTTATAGTCCCCCTTTGATAATTATACTTTGATTATGATCATGAACATTGTTTTTTTTTAAATTAATAGTGTTCATGTTTTTTATGTTTTCGGTGCAGTGATTTTGGCAGTAATTTTGAAAATAGATAGAATGATAAAGCTCTTCTTTAATTTTGTGAAAAAAATTTAAATTGTTACTAAATGATTTACATTATTTTTTTAGAATAAAGAGAAGCTTTATCTCTCTCTCTCTCTATGTATATATATATATCAAATTCTAAAAAACATATTGCACCAAAATAGAAAAATATGTTTTGTCAAAATGGGTGTGTCTTCTCACCTTTAAAAAAGTAGCCATTTGTCTTTACTATGAGTGTGTAGTATTATCAATATAGTGATGGAAATGCGTCTCACTCAAAACAGGTTATTTGCATTAAATTTTGCATTGTTTTCATCTCATCATTCAGACACACTGACAGTGCCCAAATCCCCCAAGACACCTTCCAAGCTTAGAGACAAGATACAACATAGGTAATGGAGTCATTTTCAACTATCCTTATATCTTTTCACGTATATTATATGTAATATCAGAGATTTGCCCTTCATCGTAGGTGCCAAATTCGGCTATCTGTTAATCCACTGCCTAAACTTCTTTCTTTCTTTTCTTATCCAATTCCCTTTTACCATTACAGTGTAGGGGCAGCACTATCAGGCTGGATTTCTCTGGATCAAGAGACCTTTGTGGTAGGAATTAATTTTGCCCGGACAGTGGCCTTGCCGCCTACTCTTATAGATTTTGAACTGCCAAGGGTTCTTTAACGTGCGCAACGTGCACACAGGACCTCCGAGTTTATCACCCGTCCCCGATAGGACTAGGTTCTTTGATCCCACCTACATGAATAGGATCAGGGGAGTGGCATATAGGTTTTCACCGAGACTGCCTAAACATGACATATATATTGTCGTTATTATAATTCTTCGCAGTGGGTTGATCACCTGCTTGGCCTAATATCTTGATCCAGAGAACTCCAGCCTCATAGTGCTGGCCCTATACTGTAATGGTCAAAGGGAATTGGATGATAAAGAAAGAATGATTATAATTCTTAGGTGGGAAAAACTGCTTAGTTTTCTTAAAGCTGCAGGATTTACCACCAAGGCAACAGTAAATATTGTTATGGCCAAAACTTGGGCAGCACCTAAAAATGTGACGCTCATTGTGCCATTCAAGGTTTGGGGCGCAGTGGGCTGGTCACCTTCGTGCCTTATCTACCTGATCCAGAGTTGTTCCATCTCTGTGTTCAGCAATGCTGGACATGGAGCTGGCCACGCCACTTCTTGAGGGTATAATGTGGTTTGGATAACAAAACAATAAATCTAGTTTGTTTTTAACATTTTACTGTATTATGTGATCGCTTTTGAGAAGTTCCTCCTTTTTTCAAAATTGGCCGGTGGTACCTATGTTAATTTTATATGACTATCTCATAGTCTGGCCTCATATGACCTCATTAAGTGGAAGGCACCCAACAAACTCAATCATTGTATAATAAAAGGGACTAGGCCCCTGTTGAAAGTCTGAAAAACTCAGGATCAAGAATAATCACATTTTGAATCATGATGTGTGTATGTCTTAATATGGTTATCATTTTCATTACGACCAAACTGAAAACGTTATTGTTGATGTGCATATTTTTGGGTGCAAGTCCTGTATGTGGAATGCTTTGGATTTAGAACTTTGTCTTCTGCAATATTTCCTCATTTTTTGGGGCTACCAACAATATATTTTTTTCATGAAGTTGATTTTAGCGGGTCGTATGGCGTCAATAATGGATGATGGACACAGTGAGCTGATCACCAGCTTGTCTGAAGTCCTTGAATCCATAGCATTGTTTGGCCGCATGCATAGTGGTCGGACGTCTGCAATCAGAATTGTATGTGTTGTGTGCATCATTCGTTGTCGTACATGGAGCTGCTTTGGGGTATTATTAACAGGGCTTAATCAAACAAGCAAAAAAAAGTGTTGAGTTGTCCTTTGGTTTTTTTTTGGGGGGGGGGAGTCAACAATCCCGAATACCTTTTGGTTCAGAGTGGTACTTTGAGAATCCTTTTCGATAGTCAGGGCTTACCTTCAATTATAGTGGTCGCTTTATTTAAATGTTTCTTAGCCTTTGATGAGCAGGTTGGAATATGGAATGAAAAGAGTGTAATTTGTTGTCAATAATGACTTTTTTCCCCAGCTTTTCTAGTAATTGGGGACATATTTGAATCATTTCATTCACTAGTGCTGTATAATAATGACTTTTTCCCCAGCTTTTCTAGTAATTGGGGACATATTTGAATCATTTCATTCACTAGTGCTGTATAATAATGACTTTTCCCCCCAGCTTTTCTAGTAATTGGGGACATATTTGAATCATTCCATTCACTAGTGCTGTATAATAATGACTTTTCTAGTAATTGGGGACATATTTGAATCATTCCATTCACTAGTGCTGTATAATAATGTGCTACAAACTTGTTTCGTTTTATTTTGTTTTCACTCTATAAATTTGCATTCTTTTATCAAGTTGTTTGCTTCGGTTGTGAAAACAACTCACCTTGCTATCTACAAGTTGTATGGAAATCATTGATGAAGAATGTTTTATGCTTTTTAGAGAGTTTTGCCAAAAATCCACAGCATCATCTCTTATTCTTCAAGTTGTGTTACTGATTAGGTGTTCATATTTTCCTTTTTTTGGGTGGTAATACGCAAAAGTGGATAACATTTGACATGATTAATATGAAAGGGATAGAAATTGGAAGAGACCGTTATTCAAACGACGACACATTGCAGGGAATATTAGGATTTTGGTTTTGTTGGTTTCATTTTTATTTTCTGTGAATGTAAAAAAAAATTGTATCGGAATGTGTGTTTGTGATTGATGAGATAAACATCTTTTTAAGAAATCTATATGTAACCTGCGGCTAAATGTTAGTGTTATTGTTGATGTAATTTTCTATCTATTATTGTGTTTGTAAACAAATAATAATAACAATAATAATAATAATAAAAAGATGAGATAAACATCATCCTCATACACCATTCGTCTTCCCCTTGTCACAAGGTATGCAAACACTTTTAAGATCACCACCTGCGACTTCTGCCATAAGCAGATGATTCTGGGCTACAAATGTAAAGAATGCAAGTAAGGAGAAAGACGACTGTCATTTAATTCCCCACCCCGTCCTCGCTCCTCATCCATTCGGGGGGAGGCAACCACTACTACTGATAGCTTCTTGATATCTTGAGCATTTATTGTATTGTTATAATCCATCTGGGCAGGGGTTGGCAATGGACTTGTATGAGTTTTACCCTTCTTTTGTTTGAAAGTTTTAAAAGTATAACATTTTTGTTCAGCAACATTTTACATTGGTTTCTGGTAGATATTTTTAAAAGACTAAATATACTGATAGGAATACTGAACTGTTTTAATGGTAGTGTATGTTTTAATGATGTAGCCATTTCACATTACAGAGATCAGATATTAAGGAAGAAACTCATTGAAAACAATGATTTGCCCAAAATATTGCTGACCCCTGCCCATCACCTTCCTTTGCTATATATGCTTGTACAGTACTTGACCCCCGTGACCCCCAGCCCCCTCCCTCTGAAATAATGTTATTGCTTCTTATTTTCCTGTACTGTCACTGTGTGTATCGTGTACCCAGTACCTTTATCCACTGTATGATTTTGTTGTAGGACTTTTTTTTTCATTCCCCCAACGGCAGAGAGCTAAAGAATTTTGTGTTATGTTAGGATATAATTGCTTACGTGGTATTACGCTTTGTTTATGTTATGTGTTTGTGTGTAGTCTGGTCTGTTTCAGTTCGAATATAATAGAGAAGAGCAGGTCTTGTCTGTTATCTTACTTGTGAGTTGTGTTGTCTGATCTTTCCTTCTCTGTTAATTCATATGAATTTATGTCCGTTCTTTTAGTGGTATGATATCAGTTTGTTCAATATAAAGCATTTAAAGTTGCTTAATGAGATGTACTAGTTGGATGCAGGGATGTGAGTTGTCCTACTTTTGTAGGATTTCATACTGTTCTGGTCCGTGGTGAACTATTGGCATTCATTTGTAATGACGATTGTCCCACTTTTTCGTTGAAAGGTTAAAGCAGACATCTATGTTTGATGTTGTAGCGATTTAGTTAGGTGAATGGAAGGTTTTTAGTCCTATATGATCCAAATTGTAGATTGAGCAATGGTAGTGCTGAGAGGTTCGTATTGATAGGTCACTGCCTTCGGTGTACGTTGTCTTTTCTGTTTATCTATTTTATGGTTAGATTGAATGTTCCCCAGATAACCCACACAACAATTTTGCACCCTGGAACTTGGGCACAAAAGATATATTACTTGGCATTAGAATGTTTAAAATCATACTACTAGTACTACTGTCCCAATTGCAATTCTTGTTTTGTCTCTTATTTGGCTATTTAATGCAATTTTGGTTCTCTTTGGGAATTTTTGTCTGTTGAGACGAGAGAGAAAAAAAAAAAAGAACCTGATCCACTGAAGAATTGCATTTGTATGACAATATCAAACCTTGAATATTATTACACTGCATGCTGAATTGACCACGAAATATATCTGTGAGAAAAACAGGTGGCAACCAAAAGCATTGATAATTATACTACTAACATCAGCTCCCCTTTGTATTTTATAGCTTTTATAACCAAAGTTGAACACTACCCAAGAAACACCCCAAAAAATTATTGCCAACAAAATCTGAATAATAGTCATTTTATTCCAAGGAATTTGGCCTCGGTCAGCAAATTTGCACTGTTGAGTACTTTTCATGTAGGTGCTGTCTGTGTCATTTTATTTAGCAGAAATACTACTCCAACAATTCACGGCTCCGACCTCCCCTTAATAATATGTTCATGCAAGTAAATGATGCGGAAAACGGGAACAAGATTTAGATTTTATGGGTTTTCCTTAAGATGGTTTATGTGAGGGTATTCCTTTAGACGGAAGACATTCATACAAAAAAAAAGTGAAATGACACTGTAAGTAAGGGTTTATTATTTGGGGGGGGGGGGGGTGTTGTTTTTTTTGTACCTGACAAGACATTTCATCGGGTACTGATGTATGTGACCTGTGTGAAAAGCGCGACAAAGCCTCAGAGACTACACTCAAACACGTTAATCCATCATCTCATCTTCATTATTTCAGTTACAAAAGAAGTGATCCAGATGCACCTTCCTGTTTTTCTGTCTTATTTCTAATAAAGATCTCTTTTTTAATAATAAAAAAAAAGAATTGAAATATTAGTCCACAAGCGTATACCCGTCCACCTGCCTGCTTGTGATCATGTCAAATGTGTATTCTATGAAACCCTGTTGTCTAGTATTGTCATGCTTAGAACAAGAACCCAAGTTATTTCGAAAGCCTTTTTTAAAAGGAGTAATTAACTTAATTCTTTTCATTTCTGTGTCCTTACTCATTGAATCCTAAAACATCTCTCACAAATTATAGTTAATTAATTATAGTCTCGTGATTAAAACAAAACTGTGCAATAATATATCTAAGGCTGTGAGTGTCCAGTCTGGAAAATACTGCACAGTTATAGATATATATATATATATATATAGAGAGAGAGAGAGATTGTAATGGGATGTTGTCATCCTGAATGTTTGTTGTAAATAAACACAGTTGATGTTTTGCTAATGAAGAATAGAAATGACTCGGGTGCTTGTTGTCTAAGTGTGAGAATAAAACCACGAATTGCACATGTATCTCCATGTACCGTGTTTGTCATGTATGCAATATTACATTCCCCCCTTTTGCTAGCAAGCTTCAGTTGATTATCTTGTTTTGTTTTTGTCGTCCTCTCCTTTTTTTCTTCCTCCTCCTGCTCCTTCCCTCCTTTGGATTGGATATTTAGATTTACGTCCACGGTATTTGTCCTTGCCCCTTGTGATGTATGTATGACCTTCACCTTTCGTGGGAAAGTTTGCAGGAATTGCAAGTAAGTGCCGAGTTATTTGTGTGAAGGTTTTGTAGGTTTTGATTGACGGTAACTGCTTGAGTTACTATATAGGGTAGTGTTTTCACAACATGTAGGGTAAGCAGAGGTAGCAATGATGGTTGAGATTAAGGTTTTTTTCATCATGGAAATATTTCTTGACTTACACTACTAGAGGTTCTTTTAAACCTGTCAAGTTTGGCCAAATATAAGATGATTTTCACAATATTGTTTTTTTTGGTGTACATTTCTTCTGTGGTCTCAAAAAAATCTCTCTCATGGTACATCAACCATTAAAAGAATCTCTCTGTCTTTCTCTCATCTCTGTCTGTCTCTTTTTTTTTTGTATCCTTTTCTCATCTCTCTGTCTCTTTCCGTTTGTATCCTCTCATCTCTCTCTGTCGCTTTCTCTCATCTCATCTCTCTTTCTCTTTTAATCTTTCTTTAAGCAAACCCAACGCCTGTTTGTAAATTGCCTCGGTTTGGGGTTTGGGTACTAGATCTAAGAATAAACGTTACAAGTTTGAAAGGAATGATACATCGTAAATCACTAGACATTAATGGAGCATTTATTGTTATGCGGAACGTGGCTTCAAGTTATCCTTTTCACATCACACCATGCACTGGCCAACATTTTTCAAAATACACTAGGTATATTTTTAATAGAAATTACCTGAAACCAGAAATAAATCAACAGAACAGAAACTCCAAGCATTTACGAATAGGTGTCTGAGACGCATCTTGAATATCCACTGGCCAGATATA
>JARBEQ010228262.1:0-12205 GCA_030265355.1 Tritonia tetraquetra
TTTTTGTTTTTTGTCTGCATTTTTGTTGTATTGTCCAGCTGAGGA
The DNA here is from genome assembly GCA_030265355.1 of Tritonia tetraquetra. Lineage (NCBI taxonomy): Eukaryota > Metazoa > Mollusca > Gastropoda > Nudibranchia > Tritoniidae > Tritonia > Tritonia tetraquetra. The sequence goes on from JARBEQ010228262.1 coordinate 46, forward strand.
AGGGTTTTACCCGAAACGTTCTGTATCTTTGTTATTGTCTTTACTGGAAGTTTCTACATTTTTCTCTGTATTTTTTTTAATTTGGCAGATAGGCGTGTAGTCGTGGATCAATTGGTAGATTGTGTATTATACAGAAAGGTGATTAATGATAGACGGTTGAATATAGCTAGAAAGATAATTAAATAGATAGAGAGATAAATGAAATGTTGGATAGAATGATAGATAGAAAGATCAATGAAAAGCTAGATAGAAAGATAGATAGACAGATAAAGGAAATAAAAGAAATACATTGGGTTCTCTACATTGTTCGCCCCTCAAGCAACAATTTCAAGCATGAACTTAAAATAGAACTTTCTTATCCAGTTCCCTGGTATCGCTAAAGTGTAGAGCCGCTCTATGAGGCGGATTTACTCTAGATCAAGATATTAGGCCAAGCAGGTGATCAACCCACTGTGGCTTTGTTGTGGTAGGAATTAATTTTGACCGGGCAGCCACCTTTGGGTCTACTCTTTTCAATTTCCTACAGCCAAGGGTTTTTTAACGTGCACAACTTGCACACGGGACCTCCGAATTCATCATCCATCTCCGATCCCACCTACCTTCATAGGATCAGGGGAGTGACGCATAGGTTTATACCGAGTTTTACGAAGAAAAACAACTGTCGCCGCTGGGATTCGAAACCGGCAGTACCTTCGTTTCAAAGGCCAGAACCACACATCTGAGCCACTGGGACCTCCCCCCCCCCACCACCACCCCCACTTGGAAACTCAAGGTCCAAAATGTGGGCGTACCATCTAACCTCGCACGACATAAATGTAAACAAACAAACCTGATATCATCCTTATCCTGTAAACATTGAAAGGAAACGGTCAAGGTCATAACATCCCTGACTATCAATCCATGGGAGAAGTGAGAACGCCTACTATATAACCTTCATCTACGACGCAATAAAGAACATTTTCTTTATGATGGCTTGAATTATGCATTTGAAACAAAGTCCCAGCATAGGGTTTTTCCGCTACGAACTCAATATCATTATCTTTGTAGATAAAAGACCACACAAGGACCATCTCATACATCTCAAGTGCGTGTAATTCTTGCCGTAGCAATTGTAGTTCTGGTAATAGTAAATACAACGGAGTTGCAGGCGACAAGATCTCGAGGTCATGGCTGATTAAAATGATAAGAAAGTCTTCAAAGTTGTCCTGGACTAGTGAATAACGCTAAGGTGTGAGGTTCGAATCCAGTCGAAAGGCAATTCTTATAGCATGGTTTAACACCATTTTCAACATGGGTCTTTGAGTTGAGTTTGATATAAAGGTGGTCTCCACGGGCCACACTTGTGTTAAAAACGGGTAATGATTAATAATTAATCGTTTCGTAAACATTTGAATTCACTTAGGAGATAAATGAGTTTCTAAGGGATTTTGTTATGTACTAAAAGTCCTGCTAATCCATTCATTAGTTTTCATCCATTGTCCATCGCAAAATGAGTCTGGCCATATACCTTTTTAATATCCCACATATTATCTTATGGCATTATAAACATTCATTTGTCATTGGTGATAATGCGTACCAAACATAAGCACAGTATCACTCTTCCAAATAGAACACGCGTGGGCACCGTTTATCTATGACAACTAAAATGGTTCTCATGGGGGTTTTGAAAGATTACATGAAATTCAATTTTGATACCATGGCAAATTTTGAAAAGTGTATTATTCGATGGTGTCGATATGAAATAAATTTCCCTAAAAATTTGACAATGAATGCATGGGTATATAAAAGATAGCTTTGGCCAGTTATGGTAACTAACTCGCTTAGCTTAGCATCTAATTAAGAAGAAATCTGCCAGCATGGGTATGTATTGCTAAACTTTGTTTTGCTTCATTGCCATCACAAAAGTAACAATGCCGGCTTTGCTATGGGAAAGTCTTATCTTTTTTCCTTGTCACGTTTAATGGTCTTATAAAACTCAAATCATGTTCCTTATCATTATTACTACTACTATCATGGCTGCAGTTCTCTTTGGTCATTTCACCAACACAAGGTAAATAAACTCGTTTTAAACGTTTTAGAGATGGATCGTTCAGTAAAGGCGTTAGGAAATCGCTTCCTCGATCAGTAATGCTAGTAGGCAGTTGTACGGCATTTAAGAAAAAAATTAAAGACACATGTATTTACGAAATATTTATCATAGAATGATATGTTATCATTACTAGAAAATGCCCTTTACTGTGGCGGTGATGATGATTTTGTTGTATCTATTACGGTGTTATGCATTATCAGTATTATTCATTCGTGTTGTAGTCATCCATGTACAACATTATGATATATGTATATAATGGATTTTAGCATTGATTGTAAGATATAATGGTTGCATGTATTTAAAGTTATGTATAATGATGTAGGATATGAGTGTAAGTAGTATGGGTGTGGAGTGTTTCTGACCATTGTAAAGCTCCTTGAGGTTTCGAGATAAGGCGCTATACAAATAAACTGTATCATTATCATCATTATCATTATCATTATAATAATCAGATTGTGCCATCATAATCAAAACAAAAACAAAATTGGTGTCAATGTTTTGGGGCGAATTCTGTACACAGTTAATATTCTGCAATGTCAGATTTAAGATAAGAGATGAAATACTGAAAGTCTTCATTACTCATATCAGTTTCACGTCAATGAGTGTGACAGCTATACCTAAAAGCAGTATGATGCATTTGAAAGTGAAACCGATGAATCCGATACATTATTTGGACAAGCCGTACGACTTATCGTCATGTGCTTAAAGTATTTTTCGGAACTATTAAGCCAGTGTCTAATAGCATGAGCTAAACAACTGACAGTGTGTCACTCTCTGGATAGGACGCTGATCTATCGCAAATTGTTTTCCATTTTCAAGTGGTGAATTGGAACATATTCATGTACCTGGATCGAACAAGGCAGTCGAAATGAATTTTCTATTCCAAGAAAACAACAACGCATCTGTAGAAAAAGTTGACAAACTCTTATAGATACACATCAGTTTATCTGACCAAATAAATAACGCTATTGTATGAGGGTTGTATTTTAATTGATGACGATTATTGGAGTCCAAACGACACCTCGTCAAACTCGTTGGCAGTGTAAAAAAAGCGTTAACAATGTTTTCAGGGAAACAATTAAGTTTCCCCAAAACGAATTCACACCAGGACTGTTAGCATAACCCAAACGTGTTGGTACCAAGGTCACGACATGCTTTGGACGTCAATGTGCGCCCGTGTACAATATATGTTTATTCTGCAAATGCGACGTTTTGTCAAAATAAGGTAGATTGCCTATCTTCAAAGAGAACCTGGTCGCGTTTAGATGAAATTCCCGATCCATAGCTTAATTAGTCAGATACGCCAAGCTATCAAGGGAGATAACTGGAGGGAGAGGGATAGTTCTTATCTACAATGATTGTATCCTGATAAAGATAATAAGTTCTTATGGGTTATGCGGGGGGGGGGGGGGGGAAACAAAAATACCCTTGTAATTTGAAAAGCTTCGCGCAATTAGAAGAAGGGGCTTTTCATGACTCAAATTTCGATTTCAAAAAGTCCAATACCAGAACCGTAGGCAGTCTATATAGATAGGCGTCTTTGGTTAGGTGTGATGCATTATGAACTGTTCGTTTGTTTAATTTGCATCTGCATTTCTAGGAGAAACATGGTTGTATCAATGGGTACGTCGCAAACTAAGTAGCAATGCCTATAGTATCATATTTAGCTGGTGTGGTCTGTTCTCGCTATTTAGAACGTTATACAAAATAGGTGTGACAAGTTTAGAATCATTGTTTTTTTAACAATTACAATCTCTAGAAACCTTTTTGTTTCCTCCGATGCTATGACATTTTGCCTCAGCATGGCCAACAATTCCACGTCATTCCATCTCATAATGTATCACGCCGATGTAAATTGTATTTTCATCCAAGGAGTTTGAACTTATGAAACAGAAAAAAGGGGTAAAGTTCGTTGTTTATACGCTGGCGTTTTTTACATTACCGAAATGATTAGCTATCACAGCAACAATAACAACTAGATATTTTGACATTCTCTTATTGACTGACAAGATGTAGCAGTGATAACGATTCAAGATAACAGGAAATAAACATAAAACAACGTCAACGAACTTTACTTAAATTCAATCAGACAATTGGCAAAAAAAAAGAAAAGAAATTAGTATAAGTAAATAAATACAGCTTTTAGTCTGTTACTTAGCTGAACGTTGTGTTAATTTCAATCATTGACGAAAAACAATCCATTTATTTCGCTCCTCAGATATCAGATACGTATTCCTCTTCACTGCCGTCTGGTCGTTGTTGACCCCTCCTATCCTTGGCGTTGATGACGATAGTTGCTTTCCCTGCAACTTCAATGGGAGCAGCGTTAAAGTAGATCAGTACATCCAATGGGCCATTCGTTTTCTCAACAAGCAAGTCGATGAAACCATAGATAACCTCAAGCGTCCATTAAATGTGAGCTTCATTCAAACATTATTTGAAAATGTTGTAAGAGGTTCATAAGTTATGAGATATAATGTCTAGATTGCATTTTACTGTTCAGTTTCGAGGTTTAACTAGAACGAAGGGGACAAGTATTATCCGACACTTTCTGGACTATAATAGCGGATTGCTTTCCCAACAGTTAATTAGAATGTCCACTGTTTCTTTACCTGGGCGACGTAACAGCAGTTAAGAAATGTCTTCCAACGAAAAAAGAGTGTCTGGAGCAGGGTTCGGTGCTAATATCATAACCGCCAAAATTACGAATCTCGCCTCAAGTTGTATTAAACACTGAACAAATACATAATAAATCAAAATTATGCGGGATTAAAACTCTTCTTATACATTGTTTTAAAAGAAAGTATGGTTTCTAAACTAATTGGAGCGTGGTAACATTTCAGGTACACACCAAAGATGCCAGTAACTTTGACTTGACTGAGTGTTGTGGGGAAAGCTACGCAGTCAATCCAACGATAATGAAGGTACCTTCACCACTTACATTATTATCCTCATGGCATTCTTTCCTCTTCGTCGTCTACCGCCAATTCTCCCCCCTTACCTTCATCCTACTAATGATACCAGCTACACTATTTCTACCACTACCACTACTAAGACAACCACTACAACTATTACTACTACAACTATTACTACTACCACAACTACCACTGCTACTACTAATATCATACTACTACTACTAATATCATACTACTATTACTACTACTACTACTACTACTACTGCTACTACCAATATCATACTACTACTACCATTACTACTACTACTTATACTACTATTACTACTACGACTACTACTGCTACTACTAATATCATACTACTACTACTAATACTACCACTACTATTACTACTACCACTACTACTCCTACTACTACCACTACTACTCCTACTACTACCACTACTATTACTAGTACCACTACTACTACTACCACAATTATTATTATACCATTATCACTACCATCATGCTACTATGACTACCATCAAAAGTAATGGTGTAGTAGTAGTAGTAGTAGTAGTAGTAGTAGTAGTAGTAGTAGTAGTAGTAGTAGTAGTAGTAGTAGTAGCCGATATGGATATTAATTTTTCTATTTTATCTTTCAAGCTCTTTAGCGTTCCACAACTCATCACCAAAACTCAGATCAACCTCTACCGTGCAGCCAGCGTCGTCGAAATGCTAAACCAAAAAAAAGTTGGGACTAGCCTTTCAAGAACTGCATTGAGGTCGGAAGCTCTAAGATGTGCCGTGTTACACCGGCTGGACTCCGCACCTCGGTGTATGAGTACAGCACAAGCACGAGGCAGTGTCAATACTACAAACTCCAAGTGCAATACCTCATCCTATACATGCCGAATCAACATGACGTTTCGATTTCTGTACCACGCGTCCGGATTGCTCCAGCATATCACCACACGGGTTTAAACGAACTTTGTTTACTTCGTTAATTTCTGGCCTCACAAAGAAAATTCACTGCCTGGCATCATGTTATTTTCCCAAATGTTTGAGAATGAGTAATTAGTCTGTTTTTATAAACCACATGAAATATTTTGGATCTGTTATGGGTTTGAAATATCTACATACCACATACTTTATTACATCATGCCAATTAGCTACTCGTTTCCTGCCTGTTCAATAGTTAATCACAAGTGTAAATCGATCTTTATAATTTAGTGCAAACAAATTCTGATGAATGCATGTGGAAAATTATATATGAAGAGATAAATTAGCTTTATCGTGCAACGTGTTTGCCTGATACCGAGAGGTTTTACCGGTAACATGATAACGAAAGAAGAAAGAACTTTTAATTGTAACTGTTCTTGTGTATTTAGTTAATATGACTTCACTCTTTCCCAATCATATCAAATAGCGTATGTTTTAATTTGTACCCTACTTACTGTTACTGTTCCTTTCCTCTTGTACCGCAAGGTATCAAGGGGAGATGCAATATAATCGTCGGACGTGGGCAAGCTGAGTTACATTTTGGCATTATTTCTTCGGTGGGTCTCTTTGACTCCGTCGATCCATCTTTTTTATTCGTCTGTGGCCCAATTCTTGTAACATGTTCACAACATTTGATTTATTGTCTGTATACTAATTACCAATTAATTATTCAATTTCTTACAGCAGAGTATAACGTAATCAAGATTTATTATTTCGTGGGAGTCAGCGCTAGATGTAGCTGCTTTGTGGCATTCGATTGGGAAATGATTGGGAAACGATTGGGAAATGATGATTCCAATTGCTTCCTATTACAGACTATTGTTATTCTTCGGTCTATGTTTATAAACCAAATGGAATATTTTGGAGCTGTTATGGGTTTGAAATACGTACCACATACTTTATTACATCATACCAATCAGCTGAAAATTGTATATATTGGACATTTCATAATTGTAAATCATAATGACTTTTAGATATTATGTTTTCATTATGGTCGGTGCTAAAAATGTATGTCGTTGATTATCAATTACACGAAATTACTTTTTTCTAAATATATTTTTAGTTTGTTCGTTCTTTATGTTTGTGTTCGTACCTAAAACTAGAATATCCTGGACTCTTGAGGCAGGAATTAATCCAATTCACCACTAACGCCCCTTTGGACTTCGTTGTGGCGCAGGGCATTCGCTCATAGAACGGTACCAGGACATGTTCTGCCTGTTTTGGTTAAGTCCCATTCTTCTTTCTCATGGAGGCGAGGTGGCCGAGTGGTCTAGACTACGGACTTCCAGTCTGAGGGTCGTGGGTTCTTTTTTTTCCTTGGGCAAGAAACTTCACTCCGCTTGCCTCACTGGACCCAGGTGTAGAAATGGGTACCAATTCTCAAACGAGTCTTGGAAAAGTATTCTGCGATCGATCAGCGTCCTATCCAAAAAATGACAAATAGTCACTTGTCCGCCCCATGATACCGAAACTGGGTTAAGCTCTGGCCCTACGAGCCATAAAGGCTATCAAGGACATACTATTACTTCTTTCTTATCCACTTCCCTGTTACGTTACAGTGTAGGGCCCGTGAAGAAAAACAACAGCTGTTGCCGCTGGGATTCGAAACCGGTACATCTCGCTTCAAAGGCTAGAACCATACTTCTGAGCCACTGGGCCCCCCTGGTTGAGACCCATCGGAGGACTAACTAGGCAGGAGATCCCGCCTCTGGCGATATGCAGGTGTCAACAAGAGCAATAGTTTGTAATGATCATTTGCGTTATAACATAAGAATTGGCAAGGAATGGAATCTTGTCGTTTACTTTCTTTATACTAGCGGGCCCGGTGCTTTGTGTGGTTTCTGGTTGCGTGAAGCGACAACTTTATTACTTGCTGGACATGACGTTACATTCGGTATCGCAGATTACTTTCCCAGAATTTCTACGCCCAGGCGGAGTGAGACAATCGGAGTGGAGAATCTCTTGCTCAATGACATAACGAAACGACTGGAGAGAAGCTCCAACCAACAACCGACCCAGAAAACATGATTATCATCGTGTGACCTCGCCATACATAATCAGTTACTTCACACCTCGAACAAAAATTAAACTGTGACCAACTTGAGCGTACTTGACAATGGGACAAGCACGGTTTCATAATTCCCCTATCTATGTAACAACTACCCAGAGTAGTAGAACCTCACAGTTTTTTTATATCAATTGCTGAGGGGGTTCCCACAAGTATTATAGTAACTCGTTTATTGGCCTGTATTAGATTATTATTGCTCATTCATGGTGCCAGTAAAGAGTTGTGGACACAGTGAGCTGATCATCTGCTTGTCTGAGATTCTTTGATGCACATGATGTCCGGCTCTGTGCTAAGGTATGTTTGGTGGTTGGAGTGCCTGTATTTGTGGCGGGTATCTTGTGTGCCTTTCATGGCTGAACATAGGGCTGGCCCTGACACTGCTCTGTGGTATTAAAACAAAAAAATAGAGACTGGAGAGGAACCCCGACCCACAACGGACTTGACCTTTAAAAATGAGTATCGTCGTGTGACCTTGCCATACATAATCAGTTACTTCACACGTCAAACAAAATAAATAAAAAAACCTATGACCAAATTCAGCGTATTTGACAATGAGACAAGGAGGTCTCATAACACCCTTATCTATGTAACAACAAGATCATCCTTTTAACAACAAATGCGCTCAGATCTTCGTCTCCGTGTGTTTCCAGACCACATGACACAGTTCCAAACTGGCTGTCTGTCTCGTCTATTCGTCACAACAGCCCGTGCCCGTGACCGGTATCTGCTTTGACCTCAAATTAATATCGAAACAGAAACATCTCAGTCATATAAGTGTCCTTGTGTACACTTGGGCTTTTTTCCCGCTGGGTGGCAACGCTTGAGCAACACAAGAAAAATAGGGGGTAACTACCATAATAATCTTGTTCTCCATTCTTATTTTTTGGTAATCGCACGCAACAAGCGTTTTCTCTACGGGCGACCTATCTTGAAACAGAACCGTTGCTTTCTTTCGATTCCATAGTCTAGCTTGTGAGTAATCAGGATGTGGGAAATGAAACAAAGACGGATAATGACAAGTAGTTGTGAGGGATTCCCAGTGGCTCAGGGGTATGGCTCTGGCCTTTGAAGCGAAAGGTACCGGGTTTGAATCCCAGCGGCGACATTTGTTGTTTTTCTTAATAAAACCTCCGCATAAACCTATTTGCCACTCCCCTGATCCTATGAAGGTAGGTGGGATCAAGAACCTAGTCCTATCGGAGACGACCAGTACATTCGGAGGTCCCGTATGCAAGTTGTGCACGTTAAAGAACCCTTGGCATTTGGAAATCGAGACGAGTAGGCCGAAAGGCCGCTGTCCGATCAAAATTAATTCCTATCACAAAAAGTCACAGTGGCTGATCACCTGCTTGGCCTTGATCCAGAGTATGTCCGCATCATAGAGCGGGCCCTACCTACATCGTAATGGTAGCAGGGAGCAGGATAAGTAAGTTTTGCTTTAGACAGTAGGGATAAATAGTTATGAAGTAATTAGGTTTACGCGCTTTTCAACAATGAAAGGTGGCCGTAGCAATGGCGGTTGAATAAAACTTTCAAGAAGATTCCACATGAATAGCCATGGCAGAGCTTGGAAAACTTGGAAAAGCCTCCACCTTCACAACCAGAGGAAAGTATATGTACCACTCACTGCACTAGCGACCCCTCCCTTATCGATCCCATCTAATATTCGACTTTAACGGGCCAAAGTGTCGTATGTAAGAGAATCCACTGGGATGTGAGAGCGGATGGAACTATTGCGACTTGGGACATTTGTGTATCAACGATGACAAATCAGTGAGTCAGGAATAATCTCTGGCTCGTATGATACTAGAATGGGCGAGTCCAGACCAGCACGGACAGATTGAAAACGTATGGTTTTTGGACGTGTTGTAAGAAATATTATTACATAGAAATAGAGAAAGTGAAAGAAACACAGAAAGAGAAATAGTGAATGACAGTGGGCGTGGCTAGAAAATGGAAAATCAAAATGCCCGAAATGTAGAATATCAGAGAACAATACCACTGTCTGTCCTGTTTTCTTTAATCTCTTGAAAGATCTCGGCAGTAAAAAAAATATCATTTTGCTTTTTCGTCTTTTTACCCCCGTTCTCGATGATTTACCGAGAGATGACTCTCCGTCTCTTTTTTTATTTAATCACCCTCGATCGCTTCTTGTGTCTGTAAATAAGCGCGCCCTCCCCCCCCCCCTCTCTCTCTCTCTCTCTCTCTCTCTCTCTCTCTCTCTCTCTCTCTCTCTCTCTCTCTCTCTCTCCCTGTGTGTCATTCTCTATTCCGTCTCTTTCACTTCCCGCACATGCCAATTTCCGACCTCCTCATCGACCCCCGACGCTTTTGTCGTGTTTTTGTTAGTTGCGGATCTCAACACTTCTGTTTCCAATCAACTTCCCAGTCACAATAAATAATTGTTCGCGATTTTAAAAACACTCTGTTTTTGCCACCTGTATCTGGGACGTGCTTTAGTCAATGTGCACACACGGTCGATGATGTTTCCGTGGATTCGTTGTTTAGCTCACCCGTATAATTAGTGTTTGTTCAGGCGTATGAAAAAAAAGAGTGGAAAAGTATAGACAGATACTTCTATTATCTCTTGGCGCGACTTGGTAAATATGTGCTTTCGAAGTAAAGTAATAGTTTGAGTGATCGAGAAGAAGAAGAAGAAGAAGAAGAAGAAGAGGAAAATGAGGTAGTCAATTAGGTTAAAATATTTGAGAAGCACTATACGTTTTGGCATGCGTATGAATCATAGAATAGCAAGCATTGGAGTGAACTGGTGTGAAACGAACCCCGAAAAGCACGTACTTTACGCTAGTTGTGTTCTCGTAGCCAAATGTTGGTTCAATTGTTATGTAAGCAGCAAAGATGAGGAATGAATGTGTGGCGGAACAAACAAGGCCAATTAATGAGAGAGGTGTTAAAACGTTGGTGTTCGAGATAACCACCTAGGTTATGGTGGAATGGACAGAAACCGTTGGATGAGTACATTGAATAATAAGAGTGTTTGGTGGGGTGAGCAATGGCACGGAAAGATCGTCTATTCGTGTTTTGTCGTGACATGACAAGTTTGGCATGTCTGAGTAATGGAAAGATGGAAAGATACTACAAAAGCCTTTAAGATGACGTATTCTGTGCGTTGTTGAGAGATTAAAGTAATTTCCTTGCGATTCACGTTTTTTTTCTATGAAATCGTAAAAAGGAGCGGAGTTGATTCTCATTTGTTTTATTCTCTGCATTACAAATAAACATGTTTACTTGTTTTTCTTTTCTCATTACTTCTTTTTTTCGAACGGAACAAGACTAGAGATATAAAAGAAACAGAAAAAGAAGACAGGAAGAAAAAGCTTTTCTCATGAAGTCTAAAGAATGCGCTCGTCTAGAACAAAGTGTAAGTTACGAAAATAAGACCGAGATGTGTGTCTTAATAGAGAGTCCGCTGGTTAGAAAATGACTGACATTGTGTTTCTTGACAGAGGAAACAGAAATGTGTCAAATATGTTTTCCAAGGCAATACCCGACTTACCTGTGGCGAGTAATCACCCACGGGTGAACTTAGTGCTCACCTACAGCACGCATACAATTAGTACCGCCTTCTGGAACCACCCGAGCGTAACGTAGAACAAACATAATTTGTATTCTTTTTTTCTCCTTTAGTTTTATTCCTTCTGTATTACACGATTCTCCATCTTTCAATAGCTATACAACAAATGTCTTCATTAATGATCTATGTCTCCTTCCTTTTTCTTTATCAAGCGCATAGAGCATGATTGGCTGTGGATATGCGCTATATAAATGCTTTGTATTATCATTGTGGTGGTAGTAGTAGAAGTAGTAGTAGTAGTAGTAGTAGTAGTAGTAGTAGCAGTAGTAGTAATAGCAGTAGTAGTAGTAGTAGCAGTAGCAGTAGTAATAGTAACAGTAGTAGTAGTAGTAGCAATAGTAGTAGTAGTAGTAACAATAGTAGTAGTAGCAGTAGTAGCAGTAGTAGTAGTAGCAGTAGTAGTAGTAACAGTAGTAGTAGTAGTAGTAGTAGCAGTAGCAGTAGTAGTAGTAGCAGTAGTAGTAGTAGTAGAAGTAGTAGTAGTAGTAGTAGTAGTAGTAGTAGTAGTAGTAGTAG
>JARBEQ010228373.1:0-12203 GCA_030265355.1 Tritonia tetraquetra
CCTGCTTGGCTTAATATCTTGATCCACAGAAATCCAGCCTCATAGTGCTGGCCCTACACTGTAATGGTAATAGGGAACTGAATAAGAAAGAAGAAAGAAAGTTAATTTACAATTATGTCGAAAATCACACTTTAGTAAACAAATCTTCACTTGTGCCAGAATCCCAATACGAAACTAAGCTCCCTTTCTGGTGATAACTACCTAGCAGTGTGCAATGACTGTTCACACGCAAGGCCACTGACTGGTTTAGTGTCACTACATAAATAATAGCTATAATAGAAAGGGGGAAATTATTACTTTGAGTTTGCCTGACTTCTCATCGGACTGACATGCGCCCATACCACAAAGCTCTATATAAAATTAGTTTATACTTCCATGGCTCATACCTGATTTCTAAGTTTTTTTTTCAGATCTTCGCGTTATGTGCCATATCATATTTGTTTTCTTTGGTGTGCTGTTTGTTAGATGATGATGGGTATTAACCCGAAAAAATGTATACTTCTCTTTTTGTCCGTTGGAAGTTTTTTTTACATTTTCATTCACCTGCACTACCTCGGAGTAAGGATACGACGATGATCAATTCCGGGGGAAATTCTTTCGAGAAAGGGAATATAATACTTTGTACCGAAACACTTCAAACATCCGAAGCACCTCATCCTGTTTCCGGTTTTACTTCCTCATCTTCCTAAATATCTTGTTGGATACACACCCACTTTGTCAGTGTCACTTTGTCGTAAATTCGTGTAGACTGACCAGAGTCCGCGAATTTCGAGTTGTTTGTTGTTGTTGATAACGTTTGGAACAAGAACTTTATATCATAGATAGTATATCTATTTTGTCAACCTTGTAAGTATTTTGAGGAATAACCAGTCTAAACTCTAAACTTTATGACTGTCATCTGATCAGACCGGTACTTCAGAATGCTGGGTTTTAGTTTTAGGGAAGAAGGAAGAGCAGATTCTCGAAACCACAGGGATGAGAGGGCCGAGGAGACTTAAAAGGGTTGCAATAACAGATAGGGCCTTGGGGGTGAACAATATTAGAAAAAGAGAAGTAAGACTAAGATGGTATGGACAAGTACAGAGAAAGGAAAATGAACAGGAGGAAGTGAAAAGGATAGTCAGCATTGCATGCAGTGCCTTAGAAAAGACCCCTAGGAAGAATTAGATGGACAATATTCAGAAAGAAATGCAGTATCTGTGCCTGACTTCTGAGGAGAGCTCTTGCCTCAACAGGAAATTCTGGAGAAGGGAAAATTCAGGCTGCTGACCTCACTTAGTGGGAAAAAGTGTGTGCGAGAGAGAGAAAACCAGTCTAAACTCTGACCCTTGAAATCAAATTATGTTATAATTTTCTTGTTGATGCTTTTATAACATCAGCTTTAAGGGCTTTAAGCTTTCTAACCCGATTTCAGTAGCGTGAAGCGGACAAAGTGACAATTTGTCACTTTCTGGATAGGACGCTGGTCTATCGCAAAAACGAAAAAACGAAGTGCCTGAAGCCGGACTCAAACCCATGACCCTTGCCATGAAAGTCTGTAGTCTAGACCACTCAGACACCTCGACTCGCGTCCTAGTGAATAACAATATCCATATATAAATGGAAGAAAAACTTAGTTTCAAATGTTAAAACACTTTATTTCACATTGTTCATTGTTACAGAAGACTTTTCATGCTACAAGCTAGAAGGTACAAACAAAGAGAGAAGTGCACATGTGCCATTGACTAAACATCGGAGACTATGATTCACACACCAAAACACAATGTTATAACAATAACCCTCAGTGACAGCACTATCACACAACTTGCTTCAACATATTTTCATTTTATTCTCATGCAGTATTTTCTGTTTCACTTCAATCAAAACTCATATCTATCTGATCTAAATATTGTATCAAAACTGAAACAAAATTTGACAACAGTTCTAATAGCACATGCTGTCTCTGTCTTATAGGAAGGATGTCTGACAAGCACAACTTTGGTGTGGCTCCACTCACTTGCCATGCTTTTAGCAAAGATAGAAATGGTGAGTAGTCTCTACTTTTTCTCCCTCATACTAATATTGAATTGTTAGGGGAAGGAGGAAGTTGTGGTAAATGGCCATACATGTAATTTTCATTATCATCCTCTAAATTTTAAAGCTCATTTCTTATGAGGGATGTGAAGTGTCTCATTTTTTGGCTATCCCTGAGAATCGAGAACAGTGTCCCACGACCTGTCACATGTAGGGTCACTTGTTCCATATCTCTGAACCCTAAAATCTAAACACTACCAACTCCCAATGAAAAAGTGCTTAGAAAATTAGGTAACAAGGTGGGACTCTTCTCCAGGATAGCCATCCCACTATGGCTCTAGTCTGGTCTTTTTACAGATCAGAGAAAAGTTGTTATATACATTTATCTTTCCTTCCATCAATCTTTAGTTCTACGTATTTTAATTGAAAGGTTATGTTTTTTTAACTTATGAATGGAATATTGTTTTGTTTCAGTCCTAGCAAAGGTGGAATAAAATTTGGAGATCCTGCCTTTGATTATATGACCTAAAATGGGTTGCCAAGGGTGTACAACTAACGACTTTAAACTTTGATAATTGTTTACCGATTAAATGTTTATATTTCTTCTCTTTATCCCCAGGCCTTGCTATGTCTTTGAATGATTCTAATGTGAAGATTTACAACAAGTCTGGGGCCAAATGGGACGAGCTGGATACGCTGAGTGAACATGGCCAACGTGTTACAAGCATTGATTGGGCCCCGAACAGCAACAGGATTGTTACGTGCTCTGCTGTTAGTTTACATTTTTTTCAAATCAACAATTTGAGCACCAACAGCACTGTTGAAAAATTGCTGCTCAGCAATCTGTAATGGGTTAAAAGACGTTATAGTTTTAAGTTCAGTGGTTATCAGTTAGCTTGAAATTCTTTTGTTTTGGTATTTTTTAGATAAGAAAGAATCACTCTTGTGTAAGGTGAGAACTGCTCTGAAATAAAACGATACAGTCAAAGCCATTAAAGAATTGGCTTATGTGGGAAAAAAATTAAGATAAAAATAATGACTGTTGCCTCCCTTTGATAAAGAAAACCCTAGAGAATGATTAGAATTAAACCATTGACTTCTGTGACATCAACTTATGATGCTTTTGGCTGTGATAGTCTATTCATTTTGATTTTTGACACAGGATCGTAATGCATTTGTTTGGAAGCTGGAAGAAGGGAAGTGGAGGCAAATGCTTGTCATTCCCCGTATCAACCGCGCTGCGACTTGTGTCAGGTGGTCTCCTAGCGGTTCGTATTTTGCATCAACATATGTTCCAAAATATTTTAACTTTGTATTGTCCCATCGTCAAAGATATGTTCATTCATCGTCAAGTGGTAGGGGCCCGTCTGTAGCACAGTGAAGTCACTTGCTTCTGAATGAGGAGGTTTGAAGTTCATATCCTGCCCAGGGCAGAACTTTTCCACTGGCCCTGAAGATTTACAAGGAATCATCTCATGTTTTGTTAAACCACCTTTGATAACCGTTTGTGTTGAAACGGAAGTAAAATAAACACCTTTGAGACTTTTTCTTGTCAAGTGGTTAAGTCGAAACACTAACATATCCTTTTGGTTAGTGTGGAACGTAGGGACATGTTTCAAATCTCATTGTGGGCCAGAAAGTCATATAGAGTAAGATGGCTATGTCTTACCACATTTCTATATTGAATCTATCCAAATCTGACTGATTGCCCATGAATGGGCTGATCATTTGCTTGTCTTAGATTCCTAATTGAGATTATAAATTTCTAGCTGTCGTCATGGTACCAGACTGTGATGTGGTATAAAAAAGGGTTTGACTAGATATTTCCTTAAAGTTCCAATTTTGTTTGTACGCTTTGATACTTATTAAGATTAGAAATGCATATTTTTTTTAATATTGAAAATTCAGTTAGAAAAAATGTTTGGTATGTAGAGCTTGTTGCATCTCTTTTCATAAAAATCCTGAACCCAGTTGTGAATAGCTGCTTTAGTTCTTTAATGTTTTTATCGATCCCTAGAAAACAAGTTTGCTGTAGGAAGCGGCTCACGACTCATTGCCGTTTGCTACTATGATAATGAGAACAACTGGTGGGTCAGTCGTCACATCAAGAAACCAATCCGATCCACCGTCACTTGGTATGATCTTAGAATTGATTCTTCCTAACAACTCAGAACTATCACTCAATACAATCAAGATCGCTTAATAGATTTTTACCCAAGCCGATTTTTTAAATTGTTCCCTTTGGGGTGGGTTTTTCATATGAAGTTATTATTTTACCTTGATTTTTTTAAAATGTCCCTTCAGATTTGATGTAAGCGGCGTTGATTGAACTTCTTATTTTTCTTATTTAACCCTTCAACTGCCAAGTCTTTGAGCCCTATCATACAGCCTTGTCGCCGGTTCTGGGGTAAAATAAGAGAAAATTTCTCTGTGCGGAATCTTCTTAAGTTCTGTTGAACTGCTTTTGATATGATCTTTCTGTGTTGAAAATGGGGTAAAAATAATCATTTCTCTGATGAAGTCGACATTGAGACATGAATGCCATTACCAGTATTTTTTAATGATTCATGCACTTAAAGACTTCAAATAGAAGACATGCTAGAACGAACTAAATAAAGATACTATTAACAGTGACAATGTCATAATATCTTTTAAAAAGGCTCTGGAGTTTTATTGATGTTGGGGGGTGTAAAGGTGATGCCCTTATGAATATTCTAAAAAGAGCAATGTAATATCCTAAGAAGAGTTTATATAGGCACCGTTTTAATGTTTATTTTCAGTCTGGATTGGCATCCCAACAATGTTCTTTTGGCTGCAGGCTCTACGGACTTCAAGTGCAGGTAATACACGGCAGTTTGTTTATTGCTATACTTGACACTGAAAGATAAACAAGGGAGATAAAAAGTTTATTTCTGTTATATTCTCTCTCTCTCTCTCTCTCTCTCTCTCTCTCTCTCTCTCTCTCTCTCTCTCTCTCTCTGTCTGTCTCTCTATCCCTCTCTCTCTGTCTGTCTCTCTCTCTCTTTGTCTCTCTATCCCTTTCTCTGTGTCTGTCTCTCTCTCTCTCTCTCTCTCTCTCTCTCTCTGTCTCTCTCTCTCTCTCTCTTTTTTCTTCTCTGTTTATTTCTTCTTATTGCAGCTCTGTATGTTTTCTTTGATTTAATTTTGTGACATGATGTTCAAAATAGATTTCTCTACTTACATTTTCTCTGTAATTTCCCTTAGGGTCTTCTCTGCATATCAGAAAGAGGTTGATACGAAACCTTCGGCTTGTTCATGGGGATCCAAGATGCCTTTCGGTGCCTTGATGGCCGAATTCAGCAATGGTGGTGGTAAGCAGTTCTTTATATTCAATCATTGAACTATTTTGAATCAGGTGGTTTTAGAAAAATTGGAGGTTAGCCCACTTTATTCTTGGTAGGTGTTGGGGCTGCCACTTTGAGTCCTGCAGAGGTCATCTCTGAAATTGTAAAAAGAAGATAATTTTCTATTTTTGATGAACGAAAATAAGTGACAATTGAGAGGAGCGGAGAAAGTTTTATGATTAATACCATATTATGGAAAGGATAACGGATCCATTGCTTTTCCAGGTCTGTTTGGCCGAGCATCCTGTGCATCATTTGTGTTAGACCATGGGGCTGGCCCCAATACTGTATTACAATATTAGTGGGCTTGATCAAATTGAATAGATAAAAAACTCAGGAGCGTTAACATTTTAAATGGGCATTAACATTTTTAATGGGCACAATGGAGCTGCTGGACATTATGTACCAAAGGATAAATTGTAATAAAAAATGTATGAAAATGTAAAAACTTCCGAAGGACTAAAAACAGGGACATAGATATTTTCAATGGTATTATCTTGTTTAAATCCATTTTGTTTATATTGTTTCAGGTGGTTGGGTCCACTCTGTGTCCTTCTCCCACAATGGAACCCTGGTAGCCTGGGTGGGCCACGATTCCAGTGTGTCTGTCGTGGATTCAACCAATGAAAATGCGTAAGTGTCTCTGTCAAGCTCAAGTTCGGAATAAGTTGTCAGGGGTTTTTTTTCTTCCATTTACTTCCAACACACAAGATGGTGTTAGAATGCTTCCTTGTGATATTTACAATTGAACATAAGTAAGAACTGTACTTTGTGCTTAGTTCTTTATGCTTTATTAATTGTACAATAGCTGCCTGTTACTGATAGGCCCTTCAGCAATTACGTTCTGATAAGATCATTTGCTGCCCTCGGGTGGGTACTTATTTTTCACCTGAGTTAAGAATTGAATTTTTATTAAAATGAGCTAACTCTATGATTTCAAAATTATTTTCTCTATTGAATTTAAGATATATTTTATTTTAAAGATTATTTTTTGAATGATAAAACTAGTTTTTATATATCTGAAAGAGTTACAAAGATATTTGAAATTTAAAAAAACCCAGCATATATTCATAATAGAATATGCTGCCAGGAAATGATATCATGTCAAGTTTGAAGATTACTGACATTCAGTCTCTTTCTACAAGCGCAAACACAAATATTCAATTTAAGTGTTTTTATCAGATTTAAAAGACTTAAGACGTTCCTAGTCTGTGATTATAAACTTGAGATGAAGCTGATAGTTTGGGTTTATTATTAATGTGTAACACTGGTGATGTAAAAGGATTGTAATGATTGGGTACCCTTTTTTCTTTCAACCTGATCATTGTGATGCATATTGTACTAAACAGTTGGAGTGAATTTTGTCTTATCGTTAATACATTTCTCTTTCTATTGTCAGGCTTGTTATTATCAAGGAAAGCTTCCTTCCTTTCATGAGCATCTCTTGGATAACGGAAAATTCCCTTGTTGCAGCAGTAAGTGTTATGGAAAATACTTGGACAATGTCTTTTGGGATCTCTTTTCATTTTAATTGTGTTTACTCAATGTGGTTCAAAATCTTTGTATTGATTTATCAAATGCATAGTTTTGACTAATAGTGCCGTCCAAAAGTAAAGTGACGTTTCTGCTTTTATCCAGACAAAAGGGATTTAATGACAATAGCACGGTTTAGGGTTTTTGTTTTTAAGCAGTGATGGGATTTATTTCACACCACAATCCCCCCAAAATTTCATTAGATCTCCCATTTAGAATGTTAGAGGGTTAATCCTTTCCCAGTGGGGAGAGAAGGTTGTGGTTAAAATCTATATTTTGTTTATTCCAGGGCTATGACTGCAATCCAATGGTTTTCTCTTTTGGAGGGGGTAAGATAACTAGCCAAGGAAAACTGGATGTGCCCCAAGAAAAGGAGGCAGGGACCATGAGGTGAGATTTTCGTTATGGTTATTTGATCGCACTCTATTGATATTACAAAGCTCTGTTGGGGACAGGTTCATGCTCATCCCTGGTTGGTACTCATCTGGATGTAGGCACCCCGACAATCGGTGGGCAGATTGTGATTTTTGTCTCCCCAGCGCTTTTGTAACATGATTTTCATCTGTTATATTATTGCAGTCAAAGATGCATAAGTGCAACTCTCATGATTTCATTTTCATTCAAGTTGATGTTTTTTATTGTTGCCTAGGGGGGTTTTTTGGGGCCCCAAAGGGAGGTATAGTAATTGTTTTATCTCAATTTTTCCCCAGATAAGTTAACTTTTTGTAATTATGACTCTTGATAATCGACCTGTGTGTTATTCGCAACTGATGCTTCATTTCATTTTCTCTTGATACGTCCAGGTCTATTTGATTTGTAAATGGACTTGTTGGTTTGTAGGTGTTATATATACTGTTCCGGTGGCTCCTGGGAATATCTTGGAACGACCAGAAACATGATTACTATCGTCTACAAGAGCCCCTGCTTACGATTGTATAAAGAATGAAGCTTCATACTACTAAAAACGTGTGCAATTTAAAGATCGGATACGTTTGGATATAGATGGGAAGTGTGCAGTATGGAGAAATATTGCAGTTATAGATAGACTATATTGTAACATCGTTTTAGATATATGTGGTAAAGTGGTGTCCTGATCTCCACGTACAAATGTCTCATCACAGTTTACTCCCAAAGGGGCCGGGGCAAGATGGGGAGAATGCAGACGGTGCCGAAAATGAGGAGGAAGACGAAGTGGTTGTAATTGCAAGGTTGGAATGCGAATGCGTATTCAAGAACCCTGTGTTTATATCTGATCTGTACATGAAACTTGTCACCACCACTGACAGCATGGCTTAGAGGCTTCCATAATGAATAGATCCGTTGTCCCGCAATCGTGTGAATTGATGATATTTATGTGTGTGAAATGAACCTAAACACATGTGGTGTGTCGAAGTAGAATTGCATGTGTTATTTTCTGACCATCCCCAGCTACAAATGCACGGAAAACTTGTGCCTCATTTTTTAAACCTTTGTGACCAGTTCATTAATTTACACGGAGGCATTGTTTTCCTTTGGACTTTCATGGAATTAAGTCCTGTCGGAGGTCCCGTCTTTTATATGACTAATATGAGTTGCCAAGGGCATAAAACTAACAAATTTTAAACTTTGGTTTTGTCATGTTTGATGTTGTGGTGTGTATTCTACTCTTCTATTAACTCCAAATCTGCGAAGTCCTGTATTTTTCCCCCTTTTTTAAGGAACTGTCCTATTTCTAGCAGGTTTTTTTAAAACCTGTCAAATGTCCTGTTTGAAAATTGAATAATCATGCTTTTTCACAATATTTGTTCCCCTTTCTTTCTATGGACGACCTTTAGCTAGCGTAGTCTTGTAGTTTTTACTTTGGTTGAGTTGGCAGGCCTGGAATTGTGGTTTGATTTGGAGGATGTATGTGCAAATCCCTGAGCTTACCAATAGAAATTTTGTGGCGTTTTTATTGCTGTGATAGTAGACTCTAGCTGTGTATTTCCTGTACACAAATTGGTATTATGAATTTGATGATGCCCCGAGTGCCCAAATCTCCCAGGTTATGTCACTAGGTCAGGGGTAACCACGAGGTCAATAGCAATTTGTTTATTGGCATGTTTTTTGTTAACAATTATACTGCTCAGTGTATTGTAATAGACTTATGGAACAGTAGGCTGATCATCTGCTTGTCTGAAATTCTTTGATCCATAGCATATCCAGCTGTCTGTTCAGCCAATCTTGGTGGTTGGAATGTTTGCATTCGTACATGACGGTAAATTGTATGCCTGGGGGTGTCCCTATCTCAGTGGTCAAGTCACTAGACTTTGGACGCGGAGGACCAGGGTTCAAGTCCTGCCTTGTGTGGAATTTTTTCTCTGGACCATCTCTGCCCTGGAAATTCACGTGGAATCTTCTCAAGTTCTGTTGAACCGCCTTTGATATGACCTTTATGTGTTAAAAAGGGCGTTAAACTTCAAACTTTAGAACTTTTAAATTGTGTGCCTTTCATGGCTGAACATGGGGCTCGCTGCAACACTGTTTACAATATTATTGTGGTTTAATCCAACCAACAAGTAAGCAGGAGTTTTCTGAATGATTTCATTTAATCTTTTCCCTGTCTATTTATCCTATTTACTTTATGATGAGAAATGAAAAGATAACTGTTGACTATTGTGCTGTTATTGAAGATTCTAAATGCATGGGAAAATCGTTTTGAAGAAACTGCATGACTACGGTCTGTAACAAAACCTACAACTGTTATGAGTGTGCTAAACACTAGAATAATGTAATGCAGTGTGCCAGTACCCCTTAGCTACAGAGTGTGAATGAATATCATGAAAATGGAGATATGTGTCCGATATATTGATGTTATGGAAAGCAATGTATTATGAGTGCTGTTAGAGGTTA
Organism: Tritonia tetraquetra; assembly: GCA_030265355.1. Lineage (NCBI taxonomy): Eukaryota > Metazoa > Mollusca > Gastropoda > Nudibranchia > Tritoniidae > Tritonia > Tritonia tetraquetra. Next base: position 9,783 of record JARBEQ010228373.1, read on the forward strand.
CACACCAAAAGGTGAAAATGATAAATGAAAAGGTAAAAACTTCCCTCTTTTGAAATTTTTTGTGTGTGGAAGTTTTCACTTTTTATATTTATCTTTCTCCGACTCCTCTGTGGTACAGTGGTAAAGCTTTCGGATCAGAAGGTCCATGGTCCAAACCCTGGCCAGATAGAGAGTTTTAAAGGATTTTTTTCCTGGCCATGGGGTCCAAGTCCTATCACCAATGAACTATTAATAGGTCCTTAACTTTTTACCTTCTTGCCTCATTGATGTTATTCTTACCTCATTGATTTTATGAAATGAGAATTAGATGTAAGAAATGTTGGGTTTTGTTTGGATCTGTAATATTTGTCATGCAGGTCTTTTTCAAAACTTTCAGCCGGAAACTTGTGTTGTAAAGCCGTAAGAATCTTTTAAGCTTATGGTATTGTTACGTTACCTGGTTTTAGTTGTGTTAAGTTGGACATGTGCCAATTCAAGGGGCGTTCCTAGCTCACTAGTCAAGCCACTAGACTTTTGACGCGGTGGACTGGGGTTCAAGGCTCTGCCCTGAAGATTCAAGTGGAATCTTCTCAAGTTCTGTTGAACCGCTTTTGATATGACCTTTATGTGTTAAAAAGGGCGTTAACTTCAAACTTAAGAACTTTTTTTCGAACTTGTGCCAATTTATCACTTTGCCGTGCCATTCTATCGCTGTTTGACTTTCCCAACTCTCAGTGGAGAAAGAAATTGGATTGAGTGAGGCTAGTAGAAATTGTTCATATAAAACAACAAAGCTTCTGACGTGGTCTCAAACCGATAACCGTAACCACTGACCCAATTCGTCTCTTACATAATATGCCTTTGATACGTGATGGGAAATTATTCAAGGTTTGCCTTGCTCTACAAGAAAAAACAGCTGATAAATAGTTTGTTCTGTAGCTTTGCATCATTTTCAATTTTTCAATTTTGCTTAAAGGGATGAAATCAAACGTTGATTTTGTGTGTGGGCTGTATTAAGCTGTTGTTAACATTTTCTTTTCTGTTTCATCAAGTGCTATGAACCGGTTCAGGAACTTGGACAGGAAGGCCACCACTGAGAGTGACAGCTCGTCCGATATGAAAACTCAGCATCAAAACACCATCACGTAAGTGTCATCGTAGACCAAGTCCGGTCATTAGTCGATTTTCTCGTAGTCTCCACTAGACAGCCCCCAACCCAGCCTGAGTCTGGTATCCGGCCAGGGCAAGCTTTCTATTCACAGACCTGCCAAGTCTTGTTTTTGTTTTTTTACACTTTGTCTCACATGCCCCAATCAGTAATTTCACCTTCCCTCCACATAGGTAGCAATGAGATAAGCACAGAGTCCAAAAAAATATACATTTCTCATTTGTTTACTCAAAACTGCACCAAATTTTCAGTGAAAGCTTTCAAATGCTTGAAGATTATTATTACTGTCCTGTTTCGTGATTTTTAAACTTGTCAAATAGCCTTTTTTAAACATTTTTATTGAATAATCCTGTTTTGTCACAATATTTTTCCCCAATCTATCTATTAATGTCCTGTTTTTTTCTGTAGTCTTGTCCTTTATTTTTACATGGGTTATTGTTATTGTAATTGTCTCACTGTCTGTGCCTTTTGTTATTGTTATTGCTTTGGCTTGAAATAACATCAATGCAAAGCCACTCCCCATCATCTCTACGCCTTTTTTTTTTTTAATCCCTGCAGCCACGTGTCCATTCATACCGGTACCAAAGAAAATGCCAGTAAGATTGCCACAAGCGGTGTGGACGGCAATCTGATCATTTGGGATTTGAAGGTCAGTCCGATTTGTTATTTGTACACAAGTTGTGACTTTTTCCATTTGAAGAGAAGACTGTAAAGTAGAAGGGACGAGAATGCCTGTAACTGTATGGCGCATTTCCTTAGTTTTAAACGCTATATGAGCGTTACAATGCTTTTTTTACAGGCCATTACACTTTGGTATCCATCTCATCTCTGTGGGGAGTATACAGTGCTAGTTAGAAAGCTGGTAGCGCTTCGGCACCAGCATTCTGGCTAGATCATTTGCTCCCCTCAGCCAGGAATTCATTACACCTATCAAGTGAGGTTAGCAGATATGTCTTACCCAAGGTCACAACACCGGGTGATCAGGACATATTGTTCCCCAGTGGTCATCCATCCAGGTACTAACCAGGACTATATTGCTTGGCTTGGCTGACAGGTTCAGTGTGTTGTCCGTCTGGTCTACAACGTCTCATAACTGGAAATAGTTTATTAAGTGGAGGATCCCCGCGCCCCCTCCTCGCTGAGAAGGCGTGCAGTGATCTCTTGTTTGGAAAGGAGAAATTCCTTTTATAATCTTTCGTCACAGTGGGTTGATCACCTGCTTGGCTTAATATCTTGATCCAGTAAAATCCAGCCTCATAGTGCTGGCCCTACAC
>JARBEQ010228484.1:0-14434 GCA_030265355.1 Tritonia tetraquetra
TGATCCAGAGAAATCCAGACTCATTGTGCTGGCCCTACACTGTAATGGTAAAAGGGAATTGGATAAGAAAGAAGTATCAATAATTGTTACTGGTTCATATTTGTAAGATGCGCATTTTGCATCTCAAGATGTCTTAAAAATCTGGATCTGGATTGATACGCTGAAGAATCCAAATTTGGCATTGTACATTTCTTTTGGATCACATGTAATTTTTTTTTCAAGTTATGAAACAGCGGATGATTTTGATGTGTTTTTTTCATTAGGATGATTGCAGCCCTGGCCCATGCTACTTACCCCAAAACAAATACTACCGGGATGGAGCAGATGGAACTCCTCATTATTCCCTGTACTCCCGTAACGCAGACTTAACTGCCTTCAAGACCCCTGGCCCTGGGGCATACAACAATGAGAACAATGGTCCCCAGACATGTTATAGTCCTCCCAAGTACAGCTTTGGGACCCGACACAGAAGTCGGAGAACTGACAACACACCTGGTGAGTTTAGTACTTTGCAAAAAATTGTTTGACTTGGTCATTTTGACCTAGGCAGAAAGGAAACCCCTCACCATGGGCTGATCACCTGCTTGGCCTAATATCTTGATCCAGAGTAAATCCGCCTCATAGAGCGGGTCCTACACTGTAATGGTAACAGGGAACTGGATAAGAAAGAAAGAAAGAAAGGAACTCCAAAAGGCTTTGATTTCAATTTGTGGGTGAGAAAGAAGAAATTTGATTTCAAAGCAGTTTCATTTTTATTGTAACAAATTTTTACCTAAAAAGTGTTATGATTTATATCTGTATCTTGTCATAGTCATTGATTCTGATGCATTTAATTTTTCCTGTTTTATTGCATATATCATTGCTTTGTTGTTGGGTTGTTATTTTTGTGGCTTGTTCAATAGGTGGTAGTTTCATTATTTGCAGGATGCTGTTGTGTTTTGTTTGTAAAATATTTTTGTATTTTCCAACTCTCATTCTTTCACATGTTTTTTCTATTTTTCTAGGTCCCAATAACTACAGTCTACCATCTGTAATAGGATTGACAAAGGAGTCGCATATGACCCAAGCACCTAACTACACCTTAGTGGGCCGCAGAAGTATGGGCAATTTTGACGAGGATCTGGCAAGGGTGAGAAATATTTATAGTGGTATAACGCCAATCCAACCACTTATGCTCAATCAGACAGGTTAAGTAATCTTGACTTTTGCTTATTATCATTTTCTATGGGGAGTGGTCAGGGGGAAATAGTGTCATCGAAGACTATTGGTACCAGATGTGCATGATGACAAACTGACCACCTACTAAACATAATTCTAGAAAATTTCAAATTATGGTTTGTACAGATTATTGATATGAAAGACAACATTGAAGGGTAAATATGAAAAAGAAGAAACATGATTTGCAAAAAAAAATTGACCAACAAATTTTTCTCACCTCGAAAAAATCAATTAGAATTGAAGGTAGACAAAATTTCTGTCATTTATCTTGTAAACATATCCATACTGAACACCCCACAGAAATATCAATTCTTATCCAAAAATTGTGTTTGCTATGCCCCATTGCGTAAATGTAAACATGGCATAAACTGATATTATTTTGCTATTAGATTTACAGTTGAATTCACAACTGTGGCTACAAACATTCACTAAAAACAAACAAAATCAACTCCAAACAACTAGTTTTCTGCTTGTTGTGAAAGTATTAGACTTTTTAGAAATGGAATTACCAAAATGAAGTAAGAGACAAAGCTAGTTTTAAGTCTAGTTTCGAATTAGTGACACAAAGTTACTGGACGATGGCATCATCCAAACCAGCATAGGAGATAATCCATCGGACGGTGAGATCATCCAAACCAGCATAAAGAGTTACGGCATACTATGAGACAGATGTTATTTGAAAGGGAGAAGCCTGGTTGTAAACATCATACTCATAATCTCAAAATATACAAAATAGCCATAGAAGAAGAAAAGTGGAATGTCGACTTTTGGCTAATTTTCCATATTTTTCTGGCACTTTCACATTTTCCTCTTTAGTTCATATATACTTGTTTAAGTAAGTAGTTTACAAGCTGGATAAATTTATTTATCTATCTGTTCAGACTCCTGGACCTGGTGCCTATGCAGTACCCAAAGCCAACACATACAGAAGTGCTGCTCCTGAATTCAGCATGACAGGTCGTAACACGCTTCCCGGAGACAACACACGCAAGCCTGGACCAGGCGCACACAGCCCAGGGGGTGTAAGTACTCACACATATTTCAGCTTACAGAGCATGTTGAGAGATTTGATACAATACATACCTAATGTTATTATGTTACTAGTATAAAAATGGAACAGGTTTGTCCTTGACCCCTATCTCTCAATTTTGACAGAGTAGAAAAGTATGTCCTTAAGAGCCTTTAAGGCTCATAGGGCTGGAGCCAAGTTTTGTTAGAGTGAAGTGGACAAGTGACAATTTGTCACTTTCTGGATAGGACGCTGGTCTATTGCAGAATACTTTCCCAAGACTCGTTTTGAGTCTAGACTACAGACTTCCATGGCGAGGTTCGTGGGTACAAGTCCGGCTTCAGGCACTTCGTTTTTTTCCTTGGGCAAGAAACTTTACTCCGTTTGCCTCACTCGACCCAGTTGTAGAAGTGGGTACAAATTATGACAGAGCCTGGTGGCATCTCTGAACTTAAGATTAAAGATATTTTTTTAGTGTAACGAAATTGATTAAAGGGTTTGCAGCTTTGTCAACGCAAAAGTAAACTAATAAGTATTAGTTACATAATATTTTAATCTTTGCTAAGATTTGTTGAGATCAAATGATGAAGACGACACTAATGTAACACATATCCACACACTTTTGTTTGTTCTATGTGCTGTAGAATATTGTATGATTATGAATTTTAAAAAGTTTATGTTCCTTTTATACTTTCAGTCCAGTGTGAACAAGAAGAAAGCCCCCAACTTTTCTTTTGGCATTCGTCACTCACAGTACACTGCTCCATTGATCGTTGCAGCGGATGATTAAAAAAAATAGATATGTTTGAGCTCCATACTACATTCATCATCGTTAGCTCTTTCCATAGTCAGCTCATATCTCATTTGACAGCAGATGGAATTTGAGGTTGATGTTTTCCCTATGACTCATAGGGGAAAAAGCAGTCTCTTTATCCATCAGTGCAGATAAATGCTAACCATGTTGATTGCTGTGGAAAGGGTTAAAACTAAATGTGGAGCAAAACCGCAACATAGAAAAAGAAAACAATATTGGATGAGTATTTAATAAGTGATTTCAAAATATCATTCATATAAGTGTAAGTGTAAGGTTAGATCTGTGGAATTTAAAACAATTATGAAAATAATGTGGGAAAGTAACGTTCTAAATATATTATTGTGAAGTAAAAACAAAGAGAAAAATGGGAGGTAAACTGTATTACTTTTACTATTACTGACATTGGGATTTTTTAATATTCAGATATAAAAATTGTGCTTCTATTGTCTTTTAAGGCCTTTGAGAGGAGAAACGCGTGTAGATATTCATGTTCTGCTGTTTAATGCTTGGCAGTTACTATGAATATTGCTTCCGAGACCGTTTATGTGAACTTTATGCTTACAATCTTCTAAAGTGAAGCCTTTATATACTCTCAATCAAAAATTGGCCTCACGTTGTCAATGATTGATGTATCATTGTTGCTTGTTTCTCTCAGCATTATTATGAAAGCATTGGGTATGGACCTAGTATTAATTTTTGTTAACTGTTTTAGTGTATAAAATATCCTGATATAGTATGTATTACATTTTGTGTTCTTCCTTGATTTTATTTTTGTTTCATTTGATCCCAGCTATTAGCTAATACGCAAATAGGCACAATACTACCCACAAATAAATATTATCTGGGTTTTTTCACTACATTTCTTCCAAATGATATCAAGTTGTAAAATTTTAGAATTTTTTGGAAAATTTATTATTTTGTTTCAATAGCGTTTGGAAGATAACTTGGTGAGCTGAATTCTATTTATGTAATGATGCCAATGAAATTACTACTATCAGCATTACTTTCACAATTTTGAAAGACTACTACTTACATAGTCTATGGTAGTTTATCTCACACACAAAACAATGAAATATTGCATATCAGAATTTGTGAAGGCGATAAATAAAATATTTTTTGTTGCTGATTTAGTTTTGTTGCATGGATACAATCATTGTCATCTAAAATCACTGCTGAGTATATTTTTAGGGTAAAAACCGCCTTGATTATTGTCATTATATTGATTATGCGGTTATAAATCAGTATTGGACCCTTTGTGGTATAAGTTACTTAAATATACAAATTTTGAATTTATATATATTTAATATTTTGTATGTAAAAAGAACCTTTAATCATTTAATATTATTGTACATGCACTTCTCTGTAAGTTGGCACAACTTAATTAATTGACCACTGTCTCTATATCTAATAATTGTACATTGTCAATACTTTTAATGTCATTGTCATATAGTGTAGTTCTTTTGTATGCATTTCACTCATATTCCTGTTATTTATTTGTTCAAACAATGTAAGCAAAGGTTGCTTTTCTACGGTAAGAAGTAAATAAGTTTAAGATAATTTCAGACAAAATTGCTTGCTTATGCAATGGGTGTTGGATTTTTATCCCTGTTTCAATATTTTGCTCCCAATGCTTCACATTGAGCTTGTATATCAGTTTTTATAAAGAATTGATACATGAATTTTTTTGAGGCAAAGTGCAACAATTGTTTTCTTTTTTTTTCTTTCAAGATTTTGATTTTTAGAAAAAAACAGTTATAATTACTTTCCTACTTCAACCTTGCTCAACTTTCCGTTTTTCCATAAAGTATTTTTCCAAACTGTCTGTGATATTTACAGAAACTACAACAAATAATGGTGTTTATTTCTTTTTTGTTCCTCTCCTCTTTTATTTCTCTTATCCAGTGTACATTTTTCTTTCAAGATTTTTGATACTACAGTCGACTCAATTATTTGCATGCGATTCTTAAAAGATTTCCTACCATCTCTGAGTTCAAAATTGTTTTAAACAAAAAAATTATCAGACCTGTTTTTATTTTGTAAATGGTCTGTACGCAAAACATAAGTAATATTTCTAACCATTTTACTTTTTTCTCATGTTATATGCTTTAATGACAAAATCTAAAGTGCTAGTCGTTGATAAATGAAAAATATAAAAGATACAGTTTTTCATTTTTCCTTGATTTAAAGAAGAAAAACCCTCTATACTTTAAGTTACTCTTATGTCCATAAAATCTACATAACTTTGCTTCAGAATCATTGAAAAATTGTAACTATTTTACGCTTTGGTTGTTTGTGTATGTCTGTTCTCATATGGTTTGAAATAAAGTCTAGATAAAATACATTTGTTTTCATTCATATCATTTTGAATATTTTTTATGGAATTGTGTTTACCATGGAATTTATTTGATTCAGATGCTTGTATATTGAAAACAAAATAGCTGAATGTCTGAATGAGAATATTTGCAATCAGGTAGGGGACTAGCTCACTTTATCTAGGGCAGATGGTGGGGTTCCCACTTTTACGCCTCCTATCAGGCCTTTGTTCTTTGACTTTTCCATCATGGGTGACCCATCTAGGAGCGTGCCTCCTGCTGCCATAGCTGACTGGATCATTAAGGCATGCAAGGGTGTCGAGGAGTTGACATGGGGTCAATGCACAAAGCTTGTTTGCCTATATAAATAGCACATTAGTGAAAATGTATTATCCCTACACTTAGTCAAAGCAATAGGAATAGAAAGTTCACGCTCGCTCTAGGAAAAGCACGCAGCAGTTATTACAAGACCAGCGCTGAGGTGGAATCCACTGTGAAAGGCGCTGAGGTGAAATCTACAATGAAAGGCGCTGAGGTGGAATCCAGTGGAATCCACAGAGAAATGAGACGCTGAGGTGGAATTCACAGTGAAAGGCGCTGAGGTGGAATTCACAGTGAAAGGCGCTGAGGTGGAATTCACAGTGAAAGGCGCTGAGGTGGAATTCACAGTGAAAGGCGCTGAGGTGGAATTCACAATGAAAGGCACTGAGGTGGAATCCATAGTGAACGGCGCTGAGGTGGAATTCACAGTTAAAGGCGCTGAGGTGGAATCCACAATGAAAGACGCTGAGGTGGAATCCACAATTAAAGACGCTGAGGTGGAATTCACAGTGAAAGGCGCTGATGTGGAATTCACATTGAAGGGTGCTCAGGTGGAATTCACAGTGAAAGGCGCTGAGGTGGAATTCACAATGAAAGGCGCTGAGGTGGAATTCACAATGAAAGGCGCTGAGGTGGAATCCACAGTGAAAGGCACGGAGAGAGAACCCAGGGGCAGCATGACGCATAGAAGTTGAGACTGACATGAAACCGCCACCCCACTAATCCCTGCAAATTGTAAAGGCACGTTCAATTCAGGATGGAATGGAGATACTGTTATTATGTTGTTGATGGCCTACCATGCTTCACTTAACGTGAGGGTTTATAATCTCACTTTACCAAGCATTTCATTAACATTACATTTGTGGCAGGAGAATAGTCCAACGATGGCCACTTCATGTGCACAATTTCCAGATTATACCTTATGTAACAAGTGTGAGTGAGGGTTGTCATTCTGAGTTGGTTTCTTGAATTTCGCACATTACCTCACTATCAAAATATGCGTTTCTTGGCTCTTCTATACATACATATGTCGTAGGGGCGACTGCCGGTAGCTAGTCCGTCTCTCTTTAAATGACTTAATTTACCCCCTAAAAAAAGAGGGACATAGTCAAATTACGATGCACACAGAAATTAATGTAGAATCCTCTTGGAGGAACGGTCTACATAGGTACATCATAATGTATAAGTGACGATTGCGAGGACAGAGACGACGATAACGACGATAACGATGCAACGTTGATAATTTAATAACATTGAAATTGTGAAGTTGTTGGCCAGGATGTGGGAGCCAGTTGCTTGTTGCAGTGGCTTTTCACAGGAATCCGTTCCATAGACCAATTGTTCCACGCGGCCTCAGTTATTGTATTGACGAGTTGCTAACCTAATCTAATTTGTATCCCACCAGACTTTAGAAAGGCTTTCTTTCGATACTACCGAACCCAACTCGTCTCGCTCCGGAGCCAGGGAAGAGCTCTGTTCGCTCGTGGGCGGACGAAGAGGTCACTTTACTGCGCCGCTTTAATCTCTCCAAAGCCGGTGGTATTCGTCCACAAGAATCGGGGTTGACAACGACGATGGTGAATATGATGACGAAGACGATGATGATGATGATGATGATGGTAGTGTTAGTGGTGGTGAGGATGATGATGATGATGATAATGATGGTGGTGGTGATGATGTTGGTGATATAGTAGCTATATAGCTAACAAACACGACAACGCCTATGTTTCATGACAATATGCATCGTGTTCGCTGGCGAATATTATATATCCTACAGGGAAACAGAGCAAACAAGGTGATCGTTTTATTGTTGTTGTTATTGTTTATTGTTCCGGTTGTTGTTGTGTTTATTGTTGTTGGTTTGTGAGTGTCTGATGGGAGGGGGTGTCCTAAATCTATGTCTAGCTACTTATCTTAAATCTTCCTCACAAAAGAACAACAGCAACAAAATGCTATATTCTAAGGGCTTTACACACACACATGCACGCACCCGCTGATAAACAGAGACATGATGTCACGGATCGCGCTCGATTTAATTATAGGCTAATTTTTATAATTTTTGCTATTCGAGGTATTTTAAAAGAAAAAGAACCGAAGTACAACAATAGAACAATAATTGAACCTAAATATTGTAGATTTCAAGTTTTTAACATTTTACGTCAAATCCTAATTTTTTAAATTTTTTTTTGTCGTCAAGCAAAACTAGATCTAGTTTCAGAGGCGAGGAGGGTAGGTCAAGTATGTAGATAGTTAACAGCAAGGTCGGTTGTGTTATTACATTTTATTTGTTTTAGGTTCTGTTATTTTTCTTTCTGTTGGTAAAGGGACGCACGTACGCTATGGTGAAAGCAATCGATAATGTCTTCAGCCAGAATGGATTAGAGGGTAGTAACTAGGATCAAGGGATTAGGGATTAGTGTATAGAAACGCAAACTTCCTCTGCAGAGTCCACCATTGCTGTTCATTTGCAGAAAGCAGGGACACCCTTTCTCCTCATTCTAAGAGGTGAGTTCGTTTTTTGGATAATATTGTGTCAGTGCTCAAGTAGGTATCTCTATAACTTGTTAAATATTTTAAACAAATCATATTAACAACGTTCATTGTAATAGCGAGTGATTGGACAGCCCTCAAAGTAGGGTATCCCTCTGTTTTTAAATCATTCTGTTGTCTCGAGATCTCGATTTAAAATCAACAGTGTGACCGTAGCTAGGTCGATATCCTGTCTTGTAACAAACAAACGACTTTAAATAAATGTTAGCTAGATAGATACTATGATGTGGTTTCTATTAATTCTTATTTTCTTGTCACGTTCATTTCAACAAAAAGGTCACGGTGGGTTAATCACCTGCTTGGCTTAATATCTTGATCCAGAGAAATCCAGACTCGTTGTGCTGGCCCTACACTGTAATGGTAAAAGGGAATTGGATAAGAAAGAAGAAAGAGTTCATTTCAACAACCATTATTTTATGCGATGTTTTAAAGACTATTGTTACAACATAAAAGACTCCTTATTCAATCATGTAAACAATCCCGATTTGTCTATATATAATATGAAATAATACCCTAAATGAGTAATTCAAAATCCACATCACAGTCTTAAAGCAGGGACCTATAGGTACTGTTCAAAGTGAATAACGAACGTATACAAGAATCGTAATTGTAATACATTGAGCCCATTCAGTCAGTTGACAAAAACAAGTTAGATAGCTAGATATGCAAATATATCTGGACACTAAATAGATCATTACAAAATTGACACCACATAAACCGTCACATGTGCTAGAGACTTGGACTTGTGGTGACTGTGACTGTATAACCCTGGAACAAACGGCATAAATCGTTTTGTTGCAGCAGTGTCCTGACTGATGGTATAACGATCAGAGGACACCGAGCTGCACAATAATTAGCATGGTGACCTGTATAAGTTAGACACGACATTCCAGTTCATTAGTGTGACAAAGGGAACTATGATGATGATGGAGAAGAAGAAGGAGAAAAACAAAGAGAAGAAAGAAGCGAAGATGATGATGATGACGACGATGATGATGATGATGATGATGATGATGAAAAAGAAGAAACAGAAAAGGAAGAAAAGAAGAAAAAATACGAAGAAGAAGAAGATAATGATGATGATGATGATGATAATGATGATGATGATGATGGGGCTTCTCTGGCCTTTTTTCTCTACACGATTATCAAATAGGGTTATTAATCTTCTTTGTGAGCATAGTGACACTTTGACGCCGCTTTACAATATTTAGCGCCAAAGACAGGAATCTTGTCCGGAGGCGCCACTGCATATAATTGTTATAGCGTGAAACAAGTAAATGCCAACACAGAGTGGCAAGTTCTCCCAGCTCTTACTGAAAGGTAACCACAATGGAAACAGTAGTGTGCTTATTGGCCATACTTTATTATTATTCTAATCATGTTCAGTGCAGTTCTCATGGCATCAATAACAAAGGATGATGGACAAAGTGGGCTGATCCCCTGCTGGTTGAAATCGTTGTATCCATAGTATGTCAAGCTCTATTTTAGGCCACACATGGTGGTAGATTATGGAACAGGCCACAATACTGCATTGCGAATAAAGGACAGAAATATAATATAGATATAGACATATACGGATAGGTGGATTGATATATGTAAATATAAAGACATACATGTAGATAGATAGATAAATAGATAGATCGATAGATATATAGAAATATAGACATATAGATGGATAGATGAATAGGCAGACAGAGATAGATGGATAGATGAATAGACAGACAGATAGATAAATAGATAGATTGACGGATAGATGAATAGACACACACACACACACAAACACACCCCCCCCCCCCCATATATATATATATATATTAGATAGATATATAGATAAATCTATGTAGTAACAGTGAAAGAAACACAAGAAAAATAGAGCGCTCAAAGTCTATAAACTGAGCTGTATAGAGCAACGGGGGTACGTGTGCCTCCACTATAGATATATAAATAGATATATAGATGTGTAGAAAGCGGAACTAAAGCGACAGATAGGGGAACCTGTTACATTGAAGCACGATATGTTACATACAATTAGAAGATGATGATATATGGACATACATATTATTTGAGTTATGGTAGATATTATATAACATTTGTAGGAAGTTTCTTAATTCATTTTCTTCGATTTTTATCATTATGGCGATGAGAGGTGAGTTCCGTTTTTGGACACTGTTATTCTTCTTTCTTATCCCTTTTACCTTGCGGCCTACTCTTATCGATTTTTTAAACTGCCAAGGGTTCTTTAACGTGCGCAACGTGTAAACGGGACCTCCGAATTTATCGCCCGTCTCCGATAGGACTAGGTTCTGGATCCCACCTACCTGAATTACGATCAGGGGATTGGCATGTAGGTTTTCACCAAGTTTCAAGGAGAAAAACACCTGACAGTGTCGCTGCCGGGAATCGAACCCAATACCTTTCGCTTCAGAGGCGAGAACCGTATCTCTGCGCCACTGGGACCCCGCACACTATTATGTCAGTGCTAAATAAAAATCACCAGGGGTCCCTTATCGTCATCATCATCATCTTCATCCTCATCACCATCGTCATCATCATCATGATCATCATCAGTATCATCATTATCATCATCAATATTACCACCACACCACCATCGTCACCATCATCTTCATCATCATCGTCGTCATCCTTGTCGTCGTCGCCATCCTCCTCCTTCTCCTCCTCCGCATCATCATCTTCGTCGTTGTCATCATCATGATCCTCCTCGTCGTCATGGATCTAGTTCTAATCAACCTCCCCATTATAGAGGTTGGTCATGTTGCTGTTTTTCTATCAACATCATTGTTACCATAATTGTTTTTTAAACCAGCATCTTTTATTTGGCTTCCTCTAACCATTAAATCTGCCCCGAACTGTGATCTACAAAGTGGCTATCATTCATTTTTACCGCCCCCACCCCTCGCTTCAGTATACATACATATACATAAGACTCGTTTTGCTGTGTTTCTGTGATGACAAAACATTGTGAATTAGAAAATGTTTGGTTTAGGTTAACAACCTTTTGGTTCAACATTTTGTCAAGTGTTATCACTATCGGGTTATAATGAAGTATCACAGTTTACACTAGCGCCATGAGCAATACACTGAGCAGTATACATCGAAGACAGGCCAATAAACAAATTACTGTAGCCCTTGTGGGTACCCCCTCTCTGAGACAGAGATCCCGCTCAGCTATTGATACAAATTGGGATTTAACCTCCCGGAAAGTTTGAAACCGCAGAAGTGTGACCTTTATTATGACGTAATCCCTTTACCTCTTTGGAAATCTTTGGACTCCTGCAGTCGTTTTTCTACTTCTTTCCGCGTGACCTTTCCCCTTTCTATGTGTCTCACCATTCCCTTTCTACATTCTTTGCTTTGCTTCACTTTGGAGAGAGTCCGTCATCATCACGTGGACACAATGCTTATCGTAATAACGGCAACAACATCGGAAAACCATTTACTCGGGTTTTCTATCCCTTTTTCTAGCAAAGGGGAATAATAAGGAATCCTTATCATAAGACGTACTTCGTGTTTTATCATTTGGTAAATGACACGAATTTCCCACTGCGCCTGGCAAGGGCTCATGTCATCGAAAATTGAAATAGCAAAACCAGAATAAACTTTTATTACGTAATTCTCTTTGGTGATGGTCCCCGAGGAATACTCATAATTTCCTGTATCCAGACAAATGCCAAACAATTTCAAGAGGAGAGGATTGCTAATGTATATCTAAAAATGGAAACATGCTCCGTGGTTTAGGGTTAAAAGAAAAATGGCATCCTTTCAGTTTTTCATATTAGAAAAGTAAATTAGTCACTTTGCAATATTTCTTGCTTCTTTTATGATTTTTACTTTATTGCTTTTGGCTGTAGACACATAATATGAAGACAAATCTGTCAAACGAATGTAGAAATCTTAAACACCTTCTCACTTGATCCAATTCTTAAATTGTCAACAAAGAGACCGAAATCGCACAGAACATTGCCGACTATACTTTTTAAATATATGCATGAAATGAATGCTGGTGCAAGGACGACAACCGAACAATAAAAACAGCATAATGTCTATTGATTACAGACAACAACAACAACAACAACAACAGTCCATTTGGTCCGCTGAGTTTCAGACTTCTGACAAACTGTGATCATCTGGGAGCAGTTCCAAAAACGTCATATTTTGTAAAAAAAAAAAAGAGGAATATCAGTCTAACATTTGAAACTGAACAGGTTTGGCTAAATTCAATGTTACCTAAGCCAACGACATTTTGCGTTTCTGAGTTGCTGAAATAGACAGTGGTGTTGGGCCTTTGCGGCATTTTTTTCTTCTCTCGAAATACTTCGGTATTAACAAAATATTCATGGCGCATCCGACTTTTTAGTAGAAGTATGACATACTATGAGAGAGAGGTTAGCACCACACATCGGTCGTTCGTGAAGTGGGCTGCCATTTCTAAACCAAATTTTTCTCCAGGACGACGTCCACTCTTTCTAAATGTCGTTCAAAATCACTCGAATGCGATTTTAAAGAAGTCACCTCGTTGTGCGAGACGAGAGACCGTGTCTCACACAAGGACACGTAGCCTAATCATTTCAGGACTATCATGGTCATCAAATGAGCCATCGGGCCAAAAAAAGTGTCGTGTTTATAACCTAAAAAATGATACATGATACACCATGTCAAGTACTTTTTAGTTTAAACCATTCGTTCTTAGTTATCCTACGTTGCATGTGATACTTTCAAATAGGTATGTCCATTAAACGTTTCACAAAACTATCAACAACTTACTCTGTTATACAAATACTTCATGGCCAACAAGCGATCCATTTTACTCTCTTGCTTTTCTGCACCAACGATGATAAGGGAAGAGGGTGACGTCATTTACAATGTGCGTCCTCGTTGCTTTCCTCATAGATGATAGCGATTTATTGTCAAGTCAGAGTTGTCGGCAAAGGAGCTTTAATTTTCCTGATTTTTATTGTTTTCTAAGCTGTTATAAAGAAAACCAGTGTCTTTTCATTTACGCCGAAGACCAAAATATAATGTAAATTACATCGACTTATATATTAATCTCATTAGAGCATTTACTTAAGACTTTGAAAAGCAGGACAGGAGAGTCGGTGATTCTCTCAGCCTTAATGTATCGGCGGTAGACCACAATGATTTACAACCGATAGATAGTCAACTAGTTCGAACTGTACTATTTAGTCATTCCTGTTTGATGGCACCAACATTATCAAATTGTCAAGACTGTCAAAGACACGGGATGCCCATCCGCTCGGGTTTTCCTCTCTGTAGTGTAAGGACAAAATATACCCCTGTGGGGAGATAACTCAACAATTCTTATGGGACGTACTATGTGTGAAGGTAGTGGGAGGATAAGAGTTATATTCTCCTGCGCTTGGCAAGGCCCGGGTCATCGCAGAAAATAGCGACATATAACTTTTTCTTTCTGTTTACGACTACTTAACGATGTTAAACTAGTTTGTCTGTCAACCCATTGTCCATCCATCCGTCCGTCCGTCTGTCCATCTAACCATCCATCCATCTATCCATCTATCTATTTACTCACTTGTCTATCAATCATATTGACTGTTTTCCCCAGTTGATTAATCTGTCTCTCTATCGCTGCCTATCTTTTCACTTGTCTCTCTGCCGCATAAGCTAAACTCCTGATTTTGAAATCAACGAAATGATGTTTCAGTCTCAATATTGATTTCTAGACATCCGCCTTTGCCATATCGATGACTTGTGTACAAAACTACTCCCCCCCCCCCCCCATCAACCCGTGAACCAAATTACTGTGTTCCCAAGAAATGTAAAACTAATACATCTGTTTTACCAGTTGTTTCTAATGATTTTATGTGGTTTATCAAGTTGTTTATAATATGCTCTTGATTGATTATCTCTTGTTTCCGTTCGGCGTCCAAAACTTTTCGCTTGCTGTATGTGCATCACGATTTTGTCTGGTTCCCTTAATACCGCGATGTAGTGTTGGGGCCAGGTGCATGTTCCACCCCAAATAGTGCACAAGAAACCCATACACTTGAATGCAGACACCTCAACCACAATGCATAACCAAACAGAGCTAACTGGAGAGGCCATGGATGCATGTATTTCAGGCAAGCGAGGGATACCCCATCATCATTGATACCATGAGCATTACGCTGAACAGTATTAATCAGAATCAATGTTGCCCTCAAAGTGAAAGACCGC
>JARBEQ010228485.1:0-12202 GCA_030265355.1 Tritonia tetraquetra
ACACCAGAGTGCTCAAACCCAATAGGATTGAGTGAGCGAAGCATAGCGCAAAAAGGTGTAACGCCTTGTCTGTAGGGATAGACAAGGCAATACCGGTAACTTGCGAAAATCAAAGGGAGAGTAAAAATATATATATATTAATATTATCTTCCAACACAATTTATCATAATATATAAAGGGTCTGTTTTTAGATTAACCCGCTGAATAATATAACAGATCACTAGCTTTTCTGACATTTTTTTTAGAGGTGCTTCAAACTTTACAACTCGTTTTCGATCCCACACCGCGGCGTACGACAACACCGCCTAGCCAGAGACAGAGGCCACGCTCTAACCAACTGTCATTTATATTTGTGCTATCGCGTGCGCCATTAAATAACACTGGTGAGAAAACCATTCAATCATTTTGTGAACGAGGACAAGCAAAGGGACACCACTCTCTCCCGGACCTCGGTAGGACTAGTTAAGTTGTTTAATCTTTTTAATGACAATAGTTGTTATTATCATGTTCTCAATATTATTTTTGACATGCAAATTCCACAATACTCACACCGTGTTACTGATGACGAGATCCACTGTGTTCTCCCCTCTATTCAATCTTTCATAGTAATTACTCAGGTGTTCCTCATCTTGTATCGACGTTACTTGGTCATCAACCAGATAGACACCAAATTGTTCGATTTCATTAATATTCACAAGTTCCAAGCGCTCCTGTTTTAGCTTGGAAAATAAGAAATAACGTTGTTAGATCTGTCTTATCTACCTGATCCAGAGTTTTTCCAGCTCTGTGTTCAGCAATGCTGGACATGGAGCTGGCCACAACACTCCTTGGGGGTATAATGTGGTTTGGATAACAAAACAAAACAGATCTGTCAGCAGCATTTGATACCATTCCTCATACTACCCCTGTTCACTAACTATGGCCTACAGTGGTCCAGATCTTATCTAGCTGACAAAACCCAGGCAGTCTTTATCAATGAACAGTCTTCTGCTCAATTGCCATTTAAGCATGGGGTTCCTTAAGGGCGGTTCTAGGTCCTGTTCTATACACCCTCTATACAATGACTCTGGGACAAAAATGAGATTCTCATGACATTCAATACCATAATGTGTATTTATATGATGATGACACGCAACTTTATAAAGCACGTCTTCCGTGTGGCATTTCATCTCTATCTTTTAATAATGAATCATGCTGTACATCAATAAATCTTGGATGCAAAGCCATATGATGAAACGACGACAAAACCGAAATCGTATTATGTGCTACTGATTCTAAGCTGAAAAATATTGACATGACTTCCATAACAATAGCAGACGTTGTCATTGATCGATAATAGACAAATAAACAATTTGACTTCATGAGTATGAGTAACAAAGGTGAGCTACACGACCTTGGTTCGAATGTCGAGGGACAGATCAGTTTGTCGGAAGATGATCTTCGATGTCTGCCACATATCATATGGAACTTGAAGAACTGTAAGTATGAAACATCCCTGAGCATACTTACATTCAAAGCAGTTTTCCACGCTATGGTTTTTAGCTCAATACGACATTCGTTGACAACATTCCCGTTTCGCTTGATTACAAGATTGACGAGAATGTCAGTTTTCTGACTATGAACTGAAATATGTTGCATATGAGTTATAGTTTCATCATCATCATCATCATCATCATCATCATCATCATCGTCGTCGTCGTCGTCGTCGTCATCATCACCATCATCATCATCATAATGAATTATTATTGCAGTCAACAGCAACAACAAATAATACGACTATTTTTACTACTTGTAATTACTCGTGGAAATATTTCAACAACAACGGCTAATACTACTACTACTATTACTACTACTATCATTACTACTACTACTACTGCTACTACCACAACTACTACAACTACGACTATCATTATCACTACTACTACTACTACTACTACTACTACTACTACTACTACTACTACTACTACTACTACTACTACTACTACTACCACCACCACCACTACTATCACTACTACTACTACTACTACTACTAATATTATTATTACTACTACTGCCACCACTACTGCTACTAATATTACTATTATTACTACTTGTAATGATTGATGGAACGATTTCTACAACAGTAACTACTATTACTACTACTTATATGTAATCTCTGGGCCAGACGCCCCACTTACATAAGGAATGTGACGTGCATTCCAACATCATTTTACACCTCTCCATTCCAGGTGTATTGACCTATATTATTGTGTCCATACACCACCTTCCCGTGTGTCCACTGAGTTTGTTATGGGTGCGACCGAGTCACTGGCGGTATAACTGCGTAAGGGAGTAGGTGGGATCTCTTTTTCTAAGGTGCAGGAGGCAGAACCCACAGACGAGTAGAAAATGCTCTGCTCCTCACCCACCTACCCCACGCTCACCCTACTAATCCCTGGATACCTGGATCTAAGGAGGGTCAGCTCGTGAAGGCACTTAGATCCAGGGCGTGACGTTCCCACTTGAGTAACACTCCCTGGGTAGTCTGAGACACATGAGAGAAACAAAATCCTACCTGACTGAGGAACCGTATAAAAGGACGTCGCCTCTATAAAGGTCCGCGCCAAGCAGTGTCGAGTTAGCGACTGGTTCACTGAACATCCTACAGGTAAACATCTCCGGACTACAGCACAAAACATTAGAACTAAGCAACGTCTTAACAGAGAACAATGTACGCATAGTACTCATACAAGAAGCCCATATGCCGGAACGAACAATATCAATCCGTGGCTACACACTATACAAGTGTGCCTGAAAAAAAAAATTGCCAACATCTAGTCACACTGATCGGAAACAACATAACAGCTGATGGTAAAGTGCATGCAAATACACCATCCACAATGTCTATTGCCCACCAAAAACAGTCTGTTGCATTGGAAGTATCGACGATGAGAATGACCATCATCGCTGGAGACTTCAATAGCCATTCTCCAACATGGGGCTATGAAGACAGAGATGCCAGTGAAGAAAATATAGAAGACTTAATTAATTCAACCAACCTGATCCTAAAACAAGATGATAAATATCCACAGACACTTCTACAGAGAGCGAGCGATAATTAATATCGACCTGAACTAACCCTCATATCAGCAGACATAGTAGATGCTAGTACAACAACAGTACTTGAAGATATAGGGAGCGGCCATCTTCCTATCATGACAAAAATAGCGACCAAAAGTCTAAAGTCGCCAAAAAGACGACCAGATGGAACTATGAAAAGGCAAACTGGCCAAAATATTAAAAAAAATAACGAATGAGCTATTGCCAGGAGCATTGAAAGAGACGGCACAGAAAATTGCTACAAGGAGATAACCACTGCCCTTTCATCTTCAGCAACACAATCCATACCAAAAGGAAGGATACAAATCTTCAAACCATTCTGGACGCCAGAACTTGACGGGCTGGTGAAAAAAAAACGGAAACATGCATATGGCACGCAAACAAAGAGATATATGCAGATGCAAAGAAAGCAAAGACACTTAACCGACACTTTACATCTGTTAATGAGAAACAATGAAGAAAAGTGCTTGACACTGCTTTGCATAAGATACTTAAACAGAAGGAAAGAAAACGGGAAAATATCCATGAAATATTTAAGAAAGATTTCACCCTGAACGAACTAAAACCAGAAAAGCCCCTGGACGATACAAGATCACTAACAAAATGCTCATCCACTTGGACAGGAAAGGCAAAATGAAGATCCTGAATTTCATCAATAAAACGTGGCAAGACAGCTACCTTCCTAAAGCTTGTCGTACAACAACAATAACGCCTATTCTCAAACCAGGAAAGAAAGAAAACGCGCCCTCAAGCTACCGACCAATCTCACTGACATCAAATCTCGGTAAGCTTGCTGAGAGAATGGTCAACACAAGATTGTACTGGTGGCTAGAATAATGGGACATCGAATGAAAGTTTAGAAAGAATAACAAAGCGACTCAACCAAGCTTTGCTTTCAATTTCAGTATATTGTAGATATTGGAAAATGGAAATTAACACCAGTAAAACCATTCATAATTTATACACTACAAACAACAAGTTAGTGAACAAGGAATTGAAACTTAGAATAGGTGGAGACTACTTACAGAGAGATGATAATCCAAAGTACCTCGGCGTTAAGCTAGACCGACAGATGCATCTAGGGACCCACATTGACAACTTAACAAAGAAAGCCAATAATAAACTCAAGCTACTCAAAACATTGGCCAGCACAAAGTTGGGCGCAGACAAACACACCCTACGAAACATGTACCTTGGTTATGTAAGATCAACCACCGAGTATGCCAGCACCATCCAAATCATTGCATCAGAAAGCTCAAAGAAGAGGATCGATACAATTCAGAATAATGCTTAACGTTTTATCTGTGGTGGACTGAGAAGCTCCTTTACTGCAGCCGGTGAAATAGAAGCAAACATCGAACAACTGTACATTGACGAGAAAAAGCAGTACTAGAAACCTACGAACGATACAGGAAAATAGAAACTGAACACCCATGCAAATCAATTACTGAGAACTGGGCACATATTGCTCGATTTACGATGCAGAAACTAAAGCTATTAGTAAAACCTTGAAAACCATACAGAGAGAAATGCAATCTGACATTCGGCATAAAGAAAACATCGTCATTTTCACTGATTCCCTGTCTGCCCTACAAGCTTTAGAAAACTGGAACACCTCATGCGACTCTAACATCACAAATATCATCCAAACCACCCATGAAATCAAAGGACAATATGACATAGAAATAGTCTTACAGTGGATACCAGGATGTACAGAACTTCTGGGAAACGAAAATGCAGACATTCTAGCAAAACAAGCATGCCAACAAGAACAGACAGATTTACCTGTGAACATAAATACCGAGAGAGAGATAATTAAAAACTTTGGAAGACAACAGTGGCTAAATGAATGGGCAATGGGCAAAACTGGCGGGAAAATGTACGAATACAAAACCAAACCATCCTCGGGGAAGGAGAAAACACTAAATAGACAAAAGAAAAGCTTCATATTCCAACTAAGAACTGGCCATTGTTTGCTCAAACAACACCTGAGCAGAATACGGAAAGACCACCCTCTACACGGCAGGCACTGTCAAGCAGAGCTCCTTGCACAAACACCAACCATAGAGACCTGCCTTTTCTCATCATCCACCGAACAACTCAGGAAGACAGCTCGTTTCCATCAATTGGCATTGGCTGCAGCAAAACGACAACTGTCCAGCAGTCGGGGATCGGCAAAGTAAAGTAAAGTAAGTACTACTACTACTACTACTACTACTACTACTACTACTACTACCACTACTACTACCACCACTACTACTACCACTACTACTACTACTACTACCACTACTACTACCACCACCACTACTACTACTACTACTACTACTACCACCATTACTACTACCACCACTACTAATACTACTACTACTACTACTACCACCATTACTACTACCACCACTACTACTACTACTACTACTACTACTACTACTACTACTACCACCATTACTACTACCACCACTACTAATACTACTACTACTACCACTACAACTACTACTACCACTACTACTACTACTACTACTACTACTACCACTACTACTACTACTACTACTACTAAAACTACCACTACTACTACCACTACTACTACTACAACTACTACCACCACCACTACTACTACTACTACTACTACCACTACTACTACCACTACTACTACCACTACTACTACTACCACTACTACTACTACTACTACTACTACTACTTCAACTACTACTACCACTACTACTACTACTACTAGATTACGTTTCATTCATTATTTAATGACCGCATTTTTCGTCTACATATCAATAAGAGGACTAGGTACCGTATTACAATTATTGCCTCAGTGATCCTCTCCTTTATGGCACACCTTGTTGTGGTGGATCCGCTTGCGTGGTCTAATGACTTTGAGGGCTATACCAAACTGGTACAACCATATTGGGAAGGCCTCAAATGAAGATCCAGACCAAGACGTCATAAGGCCTGGTATTTTGCTGTATTGACGTGAGGCGCCGGTGGTCGAACGGATTGCACGCTGAACCAGTCAGCGTAGCCAAACAACATTGACCGTGATCAGTGTCTGGATGGGTGTCCACTCGGGCGGTATAGGTAAGGCACTTTACTCCGCTTACCTCACTCGACTCAAGGGGCAGCGAACGATCTGGTCAGGATGCTAGTTCTGGATCGCCAAGGAGGCAGCTCACACTGTATACTCCTCATGGAGTTGAGAAGGATACAGGAGTATAATGGCCTGCCTGGGATAAACTATACAGTGTAAAGCACATGGAACATGACGAACGTCTTGGATATGCTACTTTGTCTAATACGTATATGATAACACGGTGCTATGTTCGGCCTTTATTTACGAACATTTCGTTAATGGAGAAGGCATAAACTTACTCTTTGTTATAAGTGACACAATATATAGATAAAATTAGTATACCAAGCTTTTCAGTTCATCCGATTTATGTCACTTTTATCATATCATGAATTGGCCTTGAACCGCACGTATCAGTTATTCATGATTAAGAAAATACTTATATAGTTTTGAATGAAACAATGCAGGGTATTTCGATACCTCAGCCTCCTTTGACACTGATCACGGTCAATGTTGTTTGACTACGCTGATATGTTCAACGTGCTATCCGTTCGAACACCGGCGCCTCAAGTCAATACAGCAAAACACTACAGTAAACAGTCAGCTTCAAATACACACCTTTCGCCATTGTTGTGGACTGATAGATGTCAACAATAGACTATTCGAGGTTTTCATCTCTATGTGAAAATTATCAATGGTGTTTGATTAAATATTTACTCACATGTTGCATATGTCACACTAAAGGCCATGTTAGACACAAACAAGCTGGGCACACTAGATCATGAACAATCGAATGCTGTGTTTTACAAAGGCACACAACGAAGTGTGTTAGATAATCTTACACGGCTAGCCTGTCCTATTTCCGGCCTAAAGTACTTGTGTGCTATGGCACACACTCTAATCTGCTGATATCTTGTTTGAGTTGATAGATAAATAACTATTTCTTATGAAAATATAATTTCACCCAATGTGGCAAATCCAATTGGCTGAGGGGGTACCCGCACGAGTTATGAACGCAGTGGGCCGATCATCAACGTGTATGGTTTAATCAAAACCACTTCCGGTTCTGTGTTAAGCAAAGTATAATGGTCGTGGTGTCTGCATTCATAATGTCGGGTATCTTTTACGACGGAACATAGGGCTGGCCCCAACACTGCGTTGCGTATTATTGAGATTATTCAAGTTAACAAACCAACATTTCTCTTTACTTTTATTGTTCTGCTATTTCAGTTCCTCGGAAAACCATCGTAAGGTATTTATTATGACTCACTCCCATCTTTACTCAGCAATATCCAGCAATAGCCAAGCAATACCCAGCAATATCCCAGCAATATTCCAGCAATATCCCAGCAATATCCCAGCAATATCCGAGCAATATCGCAGCAATATTTCAGCATTATCCCAGCAATATTCCATTAATATTCCAGAAATATGTCAGGGTTATCCCAGCAATATTCCAGCAATATTCCAGCAATATCCCAGCGACCTTTGGATTGTGTGTGAGGTTATTTTGCATTATGCCTCCATGTACCATGTTTACATGCAGTGTCATTTTTTCCGTGTCACTGAACCCTAAAATCTAAAGATGTTTCGAGTGGAAAAAAACACTAAATCAAAACTCACTTGGAGTATGCTTAGATTATGATTAGATTTGTTGACCGGAACTATTTTGTAGGGCGGAGTGAGCACGCATGTAGCACGCCGATCTCTCATTGGTTAACTCTGGTTTTTAAGTGATGCAAATAATCACTTCTTTCAGATTTTGAGATCTGTTTATTTTTACCGGAAAGAGGATTTGGTGTCATTGATAATTAAACAAACTATGTTTTATTTTATCGGAAAATATGGTGAAAAAAGAGAGAATATTACACATGTTTTGCAATCTCTTCACTGGCTACCTGTGGAAAAGATTATTGTTTTAAAGATTGCTTGCTTTGCTTTTAGACGTATTCATGACTGTGCACCAGTTTACTTGAAATCGAAATCTTTAGTTGAAGTCTATAAACCCAGCTTTTTACTACGATCTTCTGATTCCTTACTCTTAAAACAATATATCTCTAAATCGAAGCTTTCTGATCTTGCTTTTGCATACTCAGCTCCTGTTGTTTGGAATCCTCTCTCAGCGAAAACAAGAAACTGTAAAACGTTTCATTCTTTTAGAAAATCATTAAAAACTGAACTCTTTCTTTCTTCGTATTTTTGAATCGATGAATTGTTTGTTTTCACTCGATATTGTTACGAGTGACTTCATAGTATTCGAAAATAATGTTTATTCCGATAACTCGCTTGCTAGTCTCGATTCCGATAGTTTTCCGGTTACTTTCGTTTTTAATTCTTGGAAGTCGATTGACTGGTTTCGGGAGTTACGAAGTTTTAAAGTTTTCTTTCCGATTTCTGAAGAATGGTATTGGAATTTCTTCAGGAATGCATTGATGTAGATTAATTGAGACTGTGAGCTTTGTGATATCCACTTTGGCATATGACTTTGCTTCTCAAGCTACCATGAAAATATTTAATGTCGTGATAACAACAATAAAAGGGGGTGCATTGGTAACAATGGGTACCTAATCTATAGAAAAACGATAACAAGTCATGTTTTAATACAAAATTTAATGGTCAATATATTCACAAGGTCATACAAGTTTATGTGCGCATAAAAGTTCAATTCTTTGCCCACAAAATGAAAAAAAAAAAGAAAATAAATAAATTGATGTTTTGTGTCCTAAAAGATTTTTTTGAATTAGTGAGTATGTCATTTTGCAGAGTAATGCCCCTTTGCTTAGGAATACAGAGCATACTTCCTGTCTTACCCCTTAGGGTGCATGCTGTTTTATAAATGAAAAAATGTTCTTTTCAAAACGAAGAACTTTGCTTTTGAATTAAAAAAATAATGTTTTTGAAATGGAAAATTTGGTTTTAAATGTTGGTTTTAAACATAAGATTGTTTTTCTTGTTCAAATCTCTAATTGTTGATTAAGTCTTACAGCTACAGCCACTTCGTCAAGATTGATTGTTTTGGCCAGAGGTCTGGAAAAATACAACGGAATAAAGATTCATTGGAGAAAGCAAACAAGACAGTAAAAGCACAGATTAAGAGACAATACAAAGTAGTATGAGATTAAAAGGGGTGTTGAAATATTGATGAACAATGAAACCAAATAATGGGGGCGCCGGTAGCAGAACAGATAGCACTATTGACCGTGGTTAGTGTTTGGATATGTGACCATTTGGGCGCACCATGTTCCGATAGTCCGGCGTTTGTGCCCTTGGGTAAGGCACTTTACTCTGCTTACCTCTCCCTACTCATGAGTAATAAGTACCTAGTGCTGTACCGCCCAACAGGCTACTCGCACTGTCTCATGGAGGTGTGTTCTTAGATTAACCCTCTGAATATAACAGATAAAGGGTCTATTTTTGTATTAACCCTCTGAACAATATAACCGATCACTAGCTTTTCTGACATCTTTACATCTAGAGTTGCTTCAAACTTTACAACTCTTTTTCGATCCCACACCGCGGCGTATGACAACACCGCCTAGCCAGAGACAGAGGCCACGCTCTAACCAACTGTCATTCATATTTGAGCTATAGCGTGCGCTAGTAAATAATACACTAATATGATTTTGGTGAGAAAACCATGAAATTATTTTGTGAACAAGGACAAGCAAAGGGACATCACTCTAACCCGGACCTCGGTAGAACTAGTTTAAGTAGTTTAATCTTATTATCGACAATCGTTGATATCATCATTTTCTTAATAGTATGATTGGCAAATGCACATTCTACAATACTCACACCGTATTACTGATGACAATATCCAATTTTTTCTGCTCTTTCTCCAATGTATTTCTGTAATTGCTCAGACGTTGCTCATCGTGTATCGACGTTACTTGGCCACCAACCAGATAGACACCAAATTGTCCGATTTCATTTATTTCATTAAGTTCCAAGCGCTCCTGTTTTAGCTTGGAAAATAAGAAATAACCTTGTTAGATCTGCCATCAGCATTTAATATTACTGATCATACTACCCCTGCTCACCAACTATGGTCTGGGTAGTATTGTATTAGAGGGGTTCAGATCTTATCTAGCTGACAAAACCCAGGAAGTCTTTATCAATGAAAAGTCTTCTGCTCAATTGCCATTTAAGCATGGAGTTCCTTAAGGGCGGTTCTAGGTCCTGTTCTCTACACCCTCTATATATGACTCTTGGACAAAAAATAGATTATCATGACATTCGTTACCATAATATGTGTTTATATGCTGATGACACGCAACTTTATAAAGCACGTCTTCCGTGTGGCATTTCATCTCTATCTTTTAATAATGAATCATGCTGTACATCAATTAATCTTGGATGCAAAGCCATATGATGAAACGACGACAAAACCGAAATCGTATTATGTGCTACTGACTTTAATCATATTGAATGCCATTTCAACTTGATTGACTTTTTGTTTGCATCTATACATCACTGTAATATTCAATTACCCTCCGCGGATAAATAACGTTGTCTGAATCTGAATCTGAATCCGAATCGTTAACTCAACATTCAAAATTTGGCAATGTGTTACGGCAAAGTGTGACAACATTTGCAGGTTTTTGTGGTAAAAATTGAATTCCCTGCGGCAAAATGTGAGGTTTCAAATGGCAAAACCCACGATGACAGATAAAACGTCAAACTTCAGAACTTCTTCAAGAAGAATTCGATTTGTTCCGTACGATCCAGCACTGGTAAATCAAAGTACTGAAAAAAACTTTGCCATGTAAACAGGCCATAATACTATGGGTAAAACTACTACCCCCTCTATATGTTCACACACCTGTATAAAGTTTACATTTACTATTATGATTAATGTTTCTCTGGTGGGGTTGCAGTGGCGCAGAGGTACGGTTCTTGCCTCGGAAGCGAAATGAACCGGGTTCGATTCCCGGGAGCGACAAGTATTTTTCTCCTTGAAACTTGGTGAAAACCTATATGCCACTCCCCTGATCCTATTCAAGTAGGTGGGTTCAAGAACATATATATATTTTAGGGTTCAGGGACACGGAACAAATGAATATGCATTTGGAATGAAAGAACCACATGGTGCAAATAATCCCAGAGACTATTTACACCACACGGTGCATTCGTCTTGTCACATAATATTTTCCTTGATATCAACTGCTCTTAGTTTTGCTAATTCAACTATTTTGACCTGCCCAGAGTGGTAGAACCTCCCAGTTTATATCAATTGCTGAGGGGGTACCCATAAGGGCTACATCAATTTGTTTATTGACCTTGATTATGATTTATACTGCCCAGTGTATTGCTCATGGTGTCAATAAAGAGTTTAGGACACAGTGGGCTGATCACCTTCTTGTCTGAAATTCTTTGATCCAGAGGATTTCCAAACCTGTGTTCAGCCATGCTTGGTGGTCCCAACACTGCTTTGTGCGGTATTAATGGGGTTCGATCAAACAAAAAAACTATTTTGACAAAAAGCATAATTTTTTTTTCATTTATTGTAATTCTAATCATATATATGAAACATTCCAACTGTATATTTTCTTTTTTATATTGTCATGTTATGTTTTATTACTTTTGCTTTTTACACTTATTGCCTTGCTTATAACAGACTTTCATCAATTCTGAGAAATTAAACAAAATGTTTTATAAAGAAATAAATTCCTTTAAACAAAACAAGCACCGGTGTGACAGAGAAATTAATTCACTTTTAGATAATCATCCCTTTTCATTGAAATACAGCTTTGGGCGGTTGGCGGGACCCGGTCTGTGGGCCGGGGGGTGCCCAACCGGTCCACACTCTTTCCTTTGTCTTCTATCCCCCTCGCCTATCGTCCACGCTCCCATGTAGCTTTCTCCTCTTGTCCTGGAATGAAATGATCTGGTTTTGCTTGGGGTTTTTGGTCTCTTGCCGGGTGGAAATATTCAGTTGTAATCTTTTTTTGGTTTGTTTTCATGTAAATCATCTCTCTTTATAGTATTAATTCTTACAATATAGATTACTGTATATTTTATGAATTGAGTATA
>JARBEQ010228818.1:2081-12200 GCA_030265355.1 Tritonia tetraquetra
GTTTGTGACAATTGGTTGCTAGTTTGTGACAATTGGTTGCTAGTTTGTGACAATTGGTTGCTAGTTTGTGACAATTGGTTGCTAGTTTGTGACAATTGAAATGTACACAAAAATCTTTAATTAAAGCGTTCTTCATATAATACGGGCTTGATTGTAACCTGTAATCATTTCACTATTTCTCACCATTTTAAATTATTATTATGTCAATGTGTTTCTCTTGTAACAAAAGATAAAAACAAGGTTTGTCAATCAGCAATTTCAATAGCAGACGTACGACGCTCTTTTTTCTCCTTCTTTTTCTTTTTTCATTAAATTTTAAAAATGTTAAGTACCTTTTTTCCCCTTCTTGCCACTGGACTGGCATATTAACCTTGCCATTCTTAATGTAAATCTTTTATTCTCAGGGTTTTGAGGTAGCCGAAGGGGGTGGTATCTTGCTCATTTCCACCGTCATCAGTTCAGTGCTAAAGATTCCGTGTGCAGTGCTGATGGGGGCCAACATTGCTAATGAGGTTGCCGTTGAGAACTACTGTGAAGCCACCATAGGTAAGGGTTACATTCCAGTAAAAATGAAATTGTAAAACACTTTTATTTTTAAAAAATTATACCTTTTGCGATCTATGGAGTTTTAAAAAGTAACTTATTGTTGATGTTGTTATTATTATTATTATTACTATTATTATTATTATTATTATTATTACTATTACTATTACTATTATTATTATTATTATTATTATTATATTATTATTACTATTATTATTATTACTATTATTATTATTATTATTACTATTATTATTATTACTATTACTATTATTATTATTATTATATTATTATTATTATTATTATTACTGTTATTATTACTATTACTATTATTATATTATTATTATTATTATTACTATTACTGTTATTATTACTATTACTATTATTATATTATTATTATTATTATTATTATTATTGTTATTATAATTATTATTATTATTAGTATTATTATTATTGTTATTATAATAATAATAATAATTATTATTATTATTATTATTATTATTATTATTATTAGTATTATTATATCCTTTCCCCCGTTCCCTGGAGTTTTGTTTTTATCACCATTATATTTTTATACTGAGTTTTTTTTCTGTTTGTCTAGGTTGTGAGGATCCCCAAGGGGAGGTGGGCAAGTTGTTGAAAGCCGTTTTCCAGACTAACTATTTCCGTATTGTAGTGGTTCAAGATTCGACCACGGTGGAAGTTTGTGGGGCTCTTAAGGTAACGGTTATCAAAGTGTGTTTTACCAACAATATTTTGTACCTTTTGGTGTTTTATTATTATTGATTGATTGATTGATATCTTTATTGTCCAGAAAAGGCAATTTGTTTTTGGTTAATAGTTCTCTCAGTCAACTCACAACATTCCAGCACACAGATAAATACATAACCTTAACATAACAGCAGACACCCACACACACACCATTCTCTGCAAGACATGACAGTAACTCACAACACCGCGGCATACAGACACAACATATTTTCTTCCACATGTTTTGCGCCATTTGTGAGCTCTGGGGAATATAAGTAGGTGAACAGTTAGAGTTGGACATTGGAGAATTTCTTGATTTTGTGTCCTTATTTTAATTAATTATCTTAAATTTGATGTCATACAGAATGTGGTAGCGACAGCGGCCGGTTTCTCGGATGGTTTGGGTTTCGGAGACAATACAAAGGCAGCCATTATCCGACTGGGACTGATGGAGATGATCAAATTTTGTGAGGTGTTTTATCCGGGTAAGAACCGAGTTCTCCTCCGGCATCCTCAGAGGTTTTATTTATTTTTCTATCATTTTTTTTCCTTTGGCTTAAAACCGTAAGAAATTATTTTGTTTTAGCAAATTTATTTGAGACTGGTCAGGTATTTGTTTTACTGTCATGAAGCACCACAGTGCTATTCTGGGTTTACAGACAATCTCGCTTATATATTATTTTGGTGCTGTGTGTTACCTTACACCGAAAGGTACTAAAAAGGTTATTGATAAAGAAAGAAGAAGGGTGATATGTGTTACCTTACACCGAAAGGTACTAAAAAGGTTATTGATACAGAAAGAAGAAGGGTGCTGTCTGTAACCTTACACCGAAAGGTACTAAAAGGTTATTGATACAGAAAGAAGAAGGGTGATGTGTGTTACAAAATTTATACAGAACTGTTTTGACCAACGAGACCCACGATATTGTCAAATTGCAATTTTCGCCCCATTTAAACAGTGATACCATTTTGAGTTCTAATAACTATATTAAATCATTGCAGTAATTAAGTTACCCTTTTAACCTCTTATTTATTTTCAAAAGGATCAATTTTTTTTCACAATGGTCTTCTCTGTTACTAACTGTCCAGTTTTCCTGAAAGGACAAACAGTGTCCTGTTTCTATACACATCTAGCTAGGGTTTGTCAGACCTAGGTTTGATATGAAATTTGAATGCATATTGTGACACGTATGTGTTTGTTTCTCTCTGTGATCAGGATCTAAGCTGGAGACGTTCTTTGAAAGTTGTGGCATTGCTGACCTGATCACCACTTGCTATGGAGGAAGGAATAGGAGAGTGGCTGAGGCTTTTGCCAAGACAGGAAAGGTAAATATGATTTTCAATCTTTCTCATCTAAATTGGAGGCCGAGTTGATTTTCACACGGTCTTTTGTTGATGGCCTGGGGTCGTTTCTTTATTTTATTTTTCTTCTTTGTTTTTTGTTTTTGTTTACTGTTGGTGTCTTTTTTTTTTGTGTAAGTTGATAGAGTTCAATTATCATTATGATTAGCATCGCCATCATCATTTTTATCACCACCACCATCATCATCATCATCATCATCATCATCATCATCATCGTTTGTATCATCTGTAGCTTTTCATGTGTGATAGTCCTTTATTTGTACTAATGTCTGGTAAGGTCTCCTATTTCTCAGCCCTTTTCAAAATAGAAAGGTCACACGATTGTTTCAACAGAATTTGAGAACTGAGCTGAGGAATGAAAACTCTGACCGGTCTAGAGAAAATATTCAAAACCCTGACCTCCACCTAACTTGTGCACTACAGATGCCACTGTATTGACTATTCGTGAGATCATATCAATACACATTGTAGCCGTTACTGTTTTGCTTCCTTTGCCAGACAATTGAGCAGCTAGAACAAGAGATGTTGAATGGGCAGAAACTCCAGGGCCCTCCTACTGCAGAAGAAGTGAATTACATGTTGAAATCCAAGAATATGGAAGCACGGTATGTACAGGTTTCTCAGGCCTGACAGTCCGGTTTTTAGGGGCTCCCGTTTGTTCATATTTTTTACCATCAAATGGCCGGTTTTCATCTGATTGTCATTTTGTACTGGCTGATCTTAGCAGGGGGTCCCAGTGGCGCTGAGGTACAGTTCTGGCCTCTGAAGCGAAAGGTACTGGGTTCGATTCCCGGCAGCAACACTGTGAGGTATTTTTCTCCTTGAGACTCATGCCACTCCCCTGATGCTATTCAGGTAGGTGGGACGATAAACTTGGAGGTCCTGTGTGCACGCTGCGCACGTTAAAGAACCCATGGCAGTTGAAAATCGATAAGAGTAGGCCGCAAGGCCGCTGTCCGGGCAAAAATAATTCCTACCACAAAGGTCACAATGGGTTGATCACCTGCTAGGCTAAATATCTTGATCCACAGAAATCCAGCCTCATAGTGCTGGCCCTACACTGTAATGGTAAAAGGGAATTGGATAAGAAGAAGAAGAAGAATGATCTCAACAAGCGAGACCTTGTTTTGTATTGACGAAACACGTCTGTTTGATATCATACCCTGCCTTGAGTGACGTACTTATCAAGTTACTGATGCTCTGAGAGGATTCCTGGCTGTGCATGGAAATGCCCTGAATCAAAAAATTTCAGATAAGCAGGTGGTCAGCATTGTCATATCTTTACTCTGGTATCGAAAAGATTTTCGCACACAAACGCTCTCTCAGAAATTTATATTAGTAGAGAGTATAAACAACCCCACAGTACAATACAAAATGTGTCTCCTTTTATATTTTTCAATTGATTTGTCTCAAGTTTGGTACATTTTCTATTCTACAAATTTGTTTGATGAATTTTTTTATATCTGGACTCATTTTTATTGTATGCTGTAATGTTCGAAATCCAACTCCGGCGTTTTCAGATAGGAATAAATATTGGCTGCAGATATAATAAATTCACCTCGTCATTTGAAAGACAGTGGATTACTTATTGTCCTCACCAAATATGAATGCATCTCATATAGTTAAGGAGTAGATAAATTTTGGATGAGGCATAAACAAAATCAAAGATGGCAGTCGTTTTCATAGCAACCACATAGGATTTTTTATTCTTTTAACATGATTTAAAATAAGAGCATATATTTATTTGCGATGGCAGCCATGGGATAACATTTTAACCAAAAGTAAAAATTTTGGGGTTCAGGTGTAGTCCCTAGCCTTAGACTTGACATGGGACATTTTTCATGTTCTTCATCTGGTGGTGGAAATGTGTGTTTAGACTATCAAAATTTGAGCCGGGAAAACTTCACGGTTAGATCAGGACACAGAAATGGGTATTTTGAATAGCTGACGTATTTCTGTTAGAAACAAAATTGTTTTTCATATAATATTGTATTTTGTGGTTGAAAAAGTAAAAAAATGAGAAAATTTGCTCTTGAAAGCGACAATATTTCATATGACGTCTTTACTAAACATCATCCATATATACTTTTCCTTTAAAATGAAAATGATTATTTTCCCCTCCAGGTTTCCCTTATTCACAGCTGTCCACCTGATATGCAAAGGGGAGAAAACTGTGCAAGATATGATAGAATGTGTTAGAAATCACCCAGAACACATGTAATGTGATCAAACCGGAGGATACGTTTTACTGCCAGTATTTAGAAAAATTGATACTTTCTAATCTATGCTAAAAAGATAAACTTAACAATATCAAACATCGGACATGAAACCCGTGTGTGGTTACAATGTTTCTTGTCATGTTACATTTCTTTTTTAAAGTGTGTTGAAACGTAATCGTCCTTTTATGGGTCTTTTATATGTATATAGAGAGAACAAATTATGTTTTTTAAAAAACAATGGAGTTAGTATTTTGCACATGTAGCCAAAATGCTCTTAAAAGGGTTGATAGGTCACATGATCAATTTGTGCGGGTACATCTCAAAACAAGATTCACTTTGGAGCATATTTACATTATGTTTAGGTTAGAGGTGTATGTCCAAGGGAATATTAATTTACTGTTTTTTTCACTCGGGGTATGTTTAGATTATTGGGTTCAGGGACACGGAATAAGTGACTGCATGTAGAATGAATAAATATCTACCCTTTTTGGAGTATTTCGACCTTATGGTTGATCCACCATTTCGGAGTATTTCGACCTCATGGCCAATTTATCCTTCTGGGAGTATTTTGACCACATAGCCAGTCTACCCCCTCTCTTTTTTTTAAAGAATGTGATAATGATAAATATTAGATTTTAAAATGCTATTGAGTGTGTGGATTTATTTCTTATCTACTACATCAGCTCTGTCTGATAAAAAGCTTTAATCTGTTTATAGCGATGTAATTTATTTAATTGTCAGTCATAATTTTGATTAGTGTCTCTAGTTTTTGACATTGTGATTTAGAATTTGAAGTTATGATTTCTCAGGTGTGTTTTAGGGTATTGAAGAAAATTGTCTTCTCTGAATCCATTATGTATTATTAGAACAGTAGTCTAGATTATTTCTCTGTATGTGAAGCAAGTTTGTGGAAGGAATTTGTGCGTTTGTGAGGTTATGATGAAAGAAGTAGAATGAAAGATTTTTGGGGTTCTATATATTCTCGTAAACATTTCTTTCTTTCTCTTGAGTTCCCTTTGGTTATGTTTAAATGTGATGTTAATCCCGTCTCGCTTACGCCAAAAAGATAGAAAAAGGTGTAGAAAGACTATTATCCCAAACAAGCGCACCCACCCTAATAAACGCAAACCCCTGCCACTTGGCTCTCACCACAGGATCAAAAAGGAAGCATATCTGGTTGAATTAAGGCATCACAAGCAATTGTTCTATACGCTATAAACCATTGTGTACTGTGCTTGTTGGTACAAGGTCCTTGACCGTTGTGTACCGTGCTTGTTGGTATGAGGTCCTTGACCGTTGTGTACCGAGCTTGTTATTACGAGGTCCTTGACCGTTGTGTACCGAGCTTGTTGGTACGAGGTCCTTGACCGTTGTGTACCGAGCTTGTTGGTACGAGGTCCTTGACCGTTGTGTACCATGCTTGTTGGTACGAGGTCCTTGACCGTTGTGTACCGTGCTTGTTGGTACGAGGTCCTTGACCATTGTGTACCCTAGTTGGTGACACTAGGCTGAAAGAGCTGACAAGATGATACTAGGTCTAAACACTCTGCCATTTCCTAGTTCCCGCTGCACGGTTTCTAACCTGAAAATGTACATTTTCTGGGTAAAATAGTGCATTTAAGAATTTTGACCTGGAAAAGCTCTTGAATTTTGTTTGAAATGGGTCGCAGGAACCCTGTAAGAGGCCACATATTTGCATTTTATAATAAGGTGGATGAATACAGCAAGGAGTAGTTTTATGGAAATTGTGTTTGGTGTAAGAATGAACAAAGTAAACATCTGCCCTCGAACAAAATTCTTTCGTTGTTCAATTTTTAACATTTGCGGTTGTGGTTTCATTTATTTCATCTGCTCATGCATCTTTTTGAAGTGTTGATATTTTGCTTTGGCTTTTGCTATTACTATTAGAAGGATTTCTGTTTATTTAACAATTTTTTCCTTCTTGTGTGAAAATTATTACGTTGATGTGATTTTGCCAAAAGTTGCTGTTTGTTTTCATGGGTGCACTTTAAAAAGAATAATTATGAACAGTTTTTTTTACGTTGACGATGGCTACTGCTCACAACTTTGTACTTTGAATTTCCTTTTGATTGATGGTTACCCGTCTATCGAGTAAAGCCCCGTCACACAGCCATCTCTGGAACCAAAGGAAAGTTGGTGCTATAAATTATAAAGAGAATGGCGTTACAAAACCAAGTTTGAGTGAACAAGTTATTTGATCGTACCTTGATGAGAGAATGGCGATGTAACAGGGTTTTACTGTTTTTGTGCTAATGGCTTGGATTTGTACGAGTTTCTAATGTTTTGTTGAGATGTTAATGTTGGTAAAGTAATGTTTTTTTTTAACAAATGATTGTTTTTACCATTTTTATCTCCCTTTGCTTTGACACAACAGTTACTTATGCACATTGCCTTATTCATACATTGTAGTAATTGTACTCGTTCATAGTAATTGTACTCGTTCATTGTAATTGTACTCGTTCATAGTAATTGTACTCGTTCATAGTAATTGTACTCGTTCATAGTAATTGTACTCGTTCATAGTAATTGTTTTGATGACGGAATGATGAGATCATTTCGGGTCATTTTTCATTTGTTATCTGTAGTGCTGCATGTTTTCTCTGAACAGTGTTACGCCCAGCTCGTTGTCCAGCATTGCTGAACACAGATCAGGTAGAAAAGGCAAGCAGATGATAATAATGATAATTATAATAATGAATAGCGCCTAACTCCATCAAGGTGCTCAAGAATGGCACAATGAGCGTCACATTTTTAGGTGTTGCCCAAGTTTTGGCCATAACAATATATACTGTTTGCCTTGGTGGTAAACCCCTCAGCTATAACTATAAGGAAACTGAGCAGATTTTGCCACATAAGGCACTGCTACTGCTATATAGTTGCTGTTCTTTATTCAAATTAAATGGCCAGTGGGTATGGTGAGATAAAATAATAACTAATCCTTTGAATATCCTTGTCATTCCTTCCTTCCAAATTCTGTTATCTAATTTATTTCTCCGTCTATTTTCACGAACGTCCTCAAGCTACAGTACGGTGATGATATGGCCGTATATATATTTATGTCAATTTCAATTTGCCTCTCGTCTAATAAACAATCCATTTGATGGACACTCACATCATTATAACTCGTTTATTTCGGCTTTCCTCATGAATAATCTTGATACTGATATCATCCTTGTACTAAGTATGATTCTCACAATTTGTTCCGTGTAATCACCTAGGTACCTTTGTCATATGCTTCTTCTTTGATCAAAACCGTTTATGGCGGGCGCTGAAATGACCTACTTGTGTCGATAGAGCCCTAAAACAGCAAAAAACAAACAAACAAACAAACAAACAAACAAACAAACAAACAAAACCATTTGTCTATGAATGATTGTTTCTTTTCATTTTTTTGTAGTTTTAGCAGCTGCCTACAGCGCTGAATGACCTTTCTGTGTCGATAGAGCCCTAAAACAGCAGCAAACAAACAGCTACAGTAGTGAGAAGAAGTGTCTAGATTTTAATAGTGTTTCATGATCAATGATCCCTATTCTTCCACTTTCACCCTTTGAATCCCTATTCTTCCACTTTCACCCTTTGAATCCCTATTCTTCCACTTTCACCCTTTGAATATAATGTCAAAGATCGTCTTGAGTTTGTAGGATGGGGTGTGCATATTTCAACACTATTCTAATTTTAACACCCCTTTCAATGTGTATTTGTACGTTTACTATGCAATCATCAGTCATCATAAGGTTTGCGATCATAAGCGGGTATGCTTCGTTGCATCCGACTCGATAGAAATAGAAATCCAAACACGTTCCTGCCTTGTACATTTGGATGGTACACAAACGCCCTTTGTTCTACGTAGTCATAACAGGAAATGGACCAGAGTGTGTAGGCTTGCGTGTCAGTGTCATCTTACCTGGATTGGATGGGGGGAGGTTTGGGGTTCGAATCTTACTCGCCCTGCGTAAGATTTTTCCCCTCCTGACTTTTCTTTCATGGCTCTGCCATGGAGATTCATGTGAAATCTTTTCAAGTTATTATTTCAGCTTTGAACTGCCTTTGATATGACCACTTTGTGTTAAAAAGGGCGTATAGTATAATTAACAACTTGAGAACTTTTCAACCTCCCTAGAAAATATGGGGTGGCTGATTAGCTCAGTTGGTTACAGCGTGGCCTCTGTCTCTGGCTAGGCGGTGTTGTCGTACGCCGTGGTGTGGGTTTGATTCCTGCTGTCGACATTCCACTTTTCTTCTTCTATGGCTATTTTTCCAGCAATTTCACATTTTCCATCCTAGCTGGAAAATATAGGTAGTAGGTTTTGATAAATTGGGAGTAGTGTTTGAATCGGCACACATTGTCCTATTCCTTATGTATTGTTCACTTTTCAAATCAGGGAATTAAATTGTAAATACATATATACGACGATCGTACGGAATGGAACGTCCTTGTCCTAGTCTTCACTTTTTCCAGTATTTGTATTCTGTGTTTGTTTTATGGTTTGTTTTTTAATTGAGTGGCGAATGTAGTCATGACATGGCAGAAATGACTTGCCTTATATTCTATATTATTGATATATATATAGACTTGCTGTTTATATGATGAATTAAAGAACATTTTGTGAATACTTGCCTGTGTCCAGTCATTTTGTTGAGGAAGCAAGGCTTCAAAAAATTAATAGAAGCATAGCGGCTTCTACTTCTAATTCATGTATTTGAATAAACTTGTGAGGCTTACTGCATGCACAAGTTTCATTCACCAGGCTCTTTTAAAATTAATTTTGTCAACCAACAACGCTGGCTGACGACACACAGCGTAAAGTGTAGAGAGAAAAAAATAGTGGGGAAAAGAGTGAAGTAGTAAATGCTTATTTTGTGTGTGAAGATAGGTCCATATAGCGTTTTTATTCACGTGGAATTTTCAGATTTCTCAACTTATTGAACTTCCTGTCTTCAAAAGGGCGTATAACGAGGATAACGAAACGAAACTGCTAGCTTGCTGAACCAATCCAGCAACGATGGCAATAGTGATAAGTAATAACTTGAATGTGACCACTGGGGAACACCATGTCCCCATCATTCCATGGTTTGTAAGACTAAAAGACAATTTACTCGGTTTACCGTAATCCAACTCAGTGTATTTGAGTAAACGATCCAGGGCAACGAACGGGCGGTTGGCGGGACCCCTTCTGTGGGCCGGGGGGTGCTAAACCGGTCCACACTCTTTCCTTTGTCTTCTCTC
>JARBEQ010228929.1:0-12199 GCA_030265355.1 Tritonia tetraquetra
CGACGCTAGGCGATTTAGTGTACGGCTTTGATTTTTCTGCAGGCGACGCTAGGCGATATAGTGGCGAATGAGTTAAATATATGATTTCAAGTGGATAACTTTTTTTTCTTTTCCTTGTACTTGTCTTTCAATGTTGACAATATTTGTTTTTCAATTTTCAAAAGGGAAGTAGAAAAAAAGCAGTGTCCGATTTACATCATGATTGTTTTATGATGAATCTCATTCTTACATTATGTAAATTGTTGGAGGTTTGATTTGTTTTTAAAAAATTGTTTCTTTTGTTTTTCTCAAATCTGTTTCGCTTTATATTCTTTTCTGCAGAATCAGTTGAAGAACGTTTTATCTCTAGTCATTCGTCAACGTAAAGGTTTCAAATTACGGGAACATCGATTTATGTATGCTACTGGAATTGGTGTCAAGAATCCATATTCGATTCAAGCCCAGAGGGTTTCTGATCCTGGTTTGGAGAGGTGAGTGGTAACACAGACTACCACATACTTTGGGTTTTTTACTTTTTGTAGGGTGAAATGTGTGGCGGGAAATGTTGAGGATAACACTTTTTTTTGAGCATCTGAGTAGCAAAATGAATGGCAAATCATGATCGGCTATGTCATTTTCAGATCTGGCAATTAACACTTTGTGTCCACATCTCACCAATTTGACGAGTCGTCATATTTTTTATTGACTCCACCAACTGCTGAAAGGCGAGCTAAGCTAACTATCAGTGGTAGATCACTAATGCAGTGCCTTATGACAACGTGTACGCTATATTTTCTAGCGATCTCAATTTTTGGTCGCTGTTGCATATTGAGTCGGTTTTATTTTTATTTCACTTTAAAACATTTTGAATTGCTGGATATTCTTGATTTTATAAGTATAAGACAGTCTAATGTATAGACTCGACTTTCTGGTGAAAGGGCTTCTATCCAATCTAGACCCTAGTTTTGATAAGTCAAAGGGTATCAGGTTTATTTCTAATTCTTCAAGTATATAAATGCCTACACTGAAAGTTTGGTTCAGTTTTATGAAGAAAAGATGAGCAATGGATTATTTTTTTTACTCTACCCCTCTGTGAATATACCATTGCTACCTATGTGGAGTGTAATGATGTAGAGTGGAATCGATTTACGCCTGTTCTGGTGTGGAATTTTTTCTCTGCATCTTTCAGAGTTTTCAAGGCTCTGCCGTGGAGATTCACGTGGAATCTTCTCAAGTTCTGTTGAACCGCCTTTGATATGACCTTTATGTGTTAAAAAGGGTGTTAAACTTCAAACTTAAGAACTTTTTTTTTTCTAGAAGAGAAGGAACAAAGAAATACATCAATGGCTGTAAGAAAAATGATTGGACTAGATCAGCCAATTAACATTTGATGTCACTGTGTAAGTCATATCAATGCAGGTTGTAAGATTTTACAGGGGAAAAAATCTTGCAAACTTGGGAACAGCATAAAAAAGTTAGGTTTCCATTAAATTTTTCTGTTTTTTTCTGCACCTTTTTTGTTGTTTTTGTGTTACTGTCTTATTAGCTCAAAAAGATTTCACTTTACTTAATGTATTGTTTATGCATCTTATTTATTTATTTTTTTACTTTTTCAAGATTTGTTTTTCCAAAGATTACCGTTTTGCTCTCATTTCTTCCTAATCAATCTAACATTTCTCATCATTTCATGACATTGATGATTTGGTGAGACGTATCAAAGCAAATGACATTTCTGTTGTATTTCAGTGAATCAACAACGATCACCTCCAGTTTTCACCATACTCCATCCCTGAGACCTTCGTTAGAAATTGGGGAAGAAATGGCCGCTCAGCAGGATGCGCTCGGATGGGCAGTGGCTGATGATGACCTTGACCCTATTTCACTCTTTGATGTCAAGGACACTTTACATGTAAGTTTCTGTGAATCTATGAGTATGAGCACTGATGAAAGAAACCCCCAAAAACATTGACATTGTTTTGTATGATTACGGATTATAACCAGGGGGTCCCAGTGGCGCAGAGGTACGGTTCTCGCCTCTGAAGCGAAAGGTACCGGGCTCATATCCCAGCAGCGACACTGTCAGGTTTTTTTCTCATTGAAACTCTGTGAAACCTATTAGCCACTCCCCTGATCCTATTCGGGTAGGTGGGATCAAGAACCTAGTCCTATCAGAGACGGACGATTAACTCGGAGGTCCTGTGTGCACGTTGCGCACATTAAAGAACCCTTGGCAGCTTAAAATCGATAAGAGTAGGCTGCTGTCCGGGCAAAATTAATTACTACCACAAAGGTCACAGTTAGTTAATCACCTGCTTGGCTTAATACCTTGATCCAGAGAAATCCAGCCTCATGGTGCTGGCCCTACACTAATGGTAAAAGGGAACTGGATAAGAAAGAAAGAAAGACTTTTGTTTGATCCATAGAATTTCCACACTGGCTCTGTGTTCAGTCTTGTTTTGTGGTCAGGGTGCCTGCATTTATGTCGGGTGTCTTGTGTGCCTTTCATGGCTGAACATAGGGCTGGCCCCGACACTGCTCTGCTGTATTTATGGGGTCCGATCAAACAAACTGTTGTTGGCCTCATCTGCACCCACCTTCAAGGTGCCTGTAGTAATATTATTGTCTTGTTTAGGGAGTTATGTTGTTGCTTTTTGTAAAACTTTGTAACGCCAAAGAGGTTATAAATAGAACTATATACTAGAGGGATAAGTTCCTCGCAATGTCTATTGGTGCTACGTGCCAAATGAACAAAAGGTTTTTGCCACTAGTTTATATGTAAATAACCTCATGCGAGTTATCGCCCGTCCCTATGTACATTTCATTTTCATCTCGAATTTCGCACAGGAAACGTGACTCTCTGAGCTCTCTAGTTCTATTTATAACCTCTTTGTGTAAAGCCAATACATTTTCTTTCCTAGTTTGAGTCTTTGTAAATGTATTGGTGCTGGGAAGAGTGGTCTCTGCATTGTTTAGAATAGGATTGAAAAAATAGCAATCACCATTTACAATATTACTTTGTAAGCTGACATTAAATGAGACAGGCGACTTTTTTTACTCTTTGATATCAATCACCCAGATTATTAGACAAAAATAAGAATTAGAAAATGAAATTTTAAAAAAATAATTGGGGGGGGAAGGGGGGATAATTTTTTTTAAATCCTAAAATGAACGTTCTTGTTTAAAAGTTTCATACTGATGCAGTTATTTCCACACTGACTTTATGCATGGAATTATGATGGAAAAATGTCATTTGTCCATAGGAGCGTTCAGTAATCCAAAACCTAAGGAGTTGATGACTACTAGGGCTAATTTCCACCTTTCCCCCCGTTTGTTGAAATCCTCAGGGTGGCAGAAAAAAGGCCCAGCAACCGTACCAGTCGTTCAACAGGAAGGCGAGGTCCTCGGAGCACACCTACCAGATGTCAAGATGGATGCCCTACATCAGGGATATCATGGAGGTAAACACAGGCTGTGGATTTGTTTGCTATAGTTTACCATATGGTAATATATATCTTTATGGTCCATAAGGCAATTTGTCTTTGGGTTACAGTCAGTGGTAAAAAATAATGAGTATAAAAAGAAAACTCTATAAATAATACATGATATAGCAGTACAGTGGGCTGATCACCTGCTTGCCTTATCTACCTGATCAAAAAAAATTTCCAGAACTGTGTTAAGCAATGCTGGACATGAAGCTGGATGCAACATTCCATGGCCAGGGGGGGGGGGGGGGGTTACTATGTGTTATGGATAACAAAAAATAAAGCAGAGTTGGGGACAGCTTTGGAATTTGGGCCCCAGAATGCTCCTAGTTCTTATTATTGAAGACAAATGTTGTAATGGTAAAAGGGAACTGGATAAGAACGAAAACTTTACTAATGTTTTATTTACTGTGTGTCTGTTCAGGATGCCATTGAGGACAAGCTGGATGCCAGACATTTCCCGTTCTTGTCCGGTGGTGCTTCTGCCAGGCCACATATCACTGGACCTAAGAGGTGAGTTCTCAACAAGGTTACTTTTACAACCCTTTTCAGCTCTGTAAGGTCCGAGACAAGTTGGGACAATTCCACATGCGAATCTCAAGGGCCCAGCCGGGAAGATCCTGAAAGGTCTCAAATTTTTTTTTAAGATCCTACATAGCAGGATTCGAGCCCCAGACTTCCACATCCAGTGGTGATTGACTATGCTTTTAGTGAGTTCTCAAAAAATGTTTAAAAGATGTGTACTTTTATTCTGAAGACAGACAGTATATATTTTTTTCAATCTTTACAAATTTTATGATGCGACTTGAAAGAAACTTAAAAGCTGTCATTTGCAAAAGATAGTTTGCCCTGTTCTGCTACCAGTAGTTTGTAGACTTGGCTGCGCTGCCACCTGGCCTGAAGAGGGAGTCCCTCTGTGTCATATTGCATGGGAGTCTAGAGGATCTCTATACCAAATGGTAGCGTTTGCCAAGGAGACAGGCGTTTAGGTTTAGTCATTGATATTGTGAAATGACAAGTAAGTAGAAGAAGAAGAATTAGAAAAGGTTGGCGTGTTTGATCTTACATCATAATACAACTACACAAAAAAAATCTGTTTGATCAGGCATCATATGCTTAACCGTTACTGGTGCCCCAACCACAATTCAGGCTTCTCGTCTTCTTCCTTATCCAGTTCCCTTTTACCATTACAGTGTGTAGGGCCAGCACTATGAGGCTGGATTTCTGTGGATCAAGATATTAAGTCTTTGTGGTAGGAGTTAGTTTTGCCCGGACAGGGGACTCCTCCTCAGGCCAGGTGGTAGCCTACAGGGCACTGAACTGTGTCCTCATGCATCTTGACACTGGGGGGACTCCTCCTCAGGCCAGGTGGTAGTCTACAGGGCACTGAACTGTGTCCTCCTCATGCAGCTTGACACTGGGGGGATTCCTCCTCAGGCCAGGTGGTAGCCTACAGGGCACTGAACTGTGTCCTCCTCATGCATCTTGACACTGGGGGGACTCCTCCTCAGGCCAGGTGGTAGTCTACAGGGCACTGAACTGTGTCCTCCTCATGCAGTTTGACACTGGGGGGACTCCTCCTCAGGCCAGGTGGTAGCCTACAGGGCACTGAACTGTGTCCTCCTCATGCAGCTTGACACTGGGGGACTCCTCCTCAGGCCAGGTGGTAGCCTACAGGGCATTGAACTGTGTCCTCCTCTGCTTGACCACAAGT
The DNA here is from genome assembly GCA_030265355.1 of Tritonia tetraquetra. Taxonomy (NCBI): domain Eukaryota; kingdom Metazoa; phylum Mollusca; class Gastropoda; order Nudibranchia; family Tritoniidae; genus Tritonia; species Tritonia tetraquetra. The sequence goes on from JARBEQ010228929.1 coordinate 5,176, forward strand.
GCAAAGTGGACCTGGGGCAAGTGTTAGTTTGTACATATGTTTCTTCAGTCTGCTGTGTCCAGTGCGCAGTCTAAAGATTAGGACTTGGCCTGCTTTGTCCAGCATGTATAGTATAGCAGTCTCTTGGTGGGGGCTTTCCTTTTCTTTCAGTCTTTATAATGTTTTTTTTGGTTCTCTTTACGATGTTTTATTCTCATCGTGTTTGGCTTTTGCCCCTTCTTTATCTAGTTTGTCATTGAGGCTGAAAACAAAACTAAAAATGATACGATTGTTGGATTTAAGTCAAGCATGTGATTAGCCTGCGAGTAATACAATGAACAGTGTATATCTTATTGTCAAATTTTCTAATTACCATTGCCCACAGGCTAACTGTCAGCTGTTCTAGAAACTGTGACTATTCGCTATGAAAGGGTTGGTATGCAGAGTTATCCTCAATTGTTTAGTTCGACATTCCGTTGAGAAACTATTGAGGGAAAAAATGCAATACGGTTCCATATCTTTTTTTTTAAACACATCACTTTTTTTTCTTTCTTTTTTCTCAAGTGCTCGTTATGGCCAATGGCACCAGGAGAAAGGTAAACCTGCGATGCGTTCCGGTCCCCGTCTGATTGTCTTCATCATAGGGGGCGTTACTTACTCTGAGATGAGATGTGCTTACGCTGTCACACAAGCTGTGAAGAACTGGGAGGTACTCATAGGTGAGGATATTCAATTTTGTCTTGTTTTGTTATTAATAGCGCACATTACTCCAAGCTGTGTTGCGCCCAGTTCCATGGCGAGCATTGCTGAATATAATGCAAGGAAAACTGGATTAGGTATGGCACAATGTGCATCACATTTTTAGGGGTTGCCCAAGTTTTGGCCGTAACAATATTTTCTGTTGCCTTGGTGGTTAACTGCACTAGGCAGGATATCATAAAGTAAATCCTACAGGGTTGATACTCACTTGGAAAAAATCAAACAAATGAAATACTGAAGGCTTAAGGATTGCTGAGTTTAAGTGTGAAAGTTTGTTGTTTGATCGAGCCACATTAATACCACAGAGCAGTGTTGGGGCCAGCCCCATGTTCAGCCATGAAAGGCACACAAGATACCTACCATAAATGCAGGCACCCCGACCACCAAACATGACTGAACACAGCTGGAAACTCTTTGGATCAGAGAGTTTCAGATAAGCAGGTGATCAGCCCACTGTGTCTTAAGTGTGAAAGGCTGTATCTAGATTCATGAGAGGAGACAAAATAGTTTGAATGATAGAACAGCAAAATTTGATCACAATGCCAGAAAATAATGTCAATGCTGTACTATTGGGAAAAGCTTCTTCCTTTCTTTATCAATAACATTTAGTACCTTTCGGTGTATGGTTATTGGGGAAGGCTTAAGGGGTGTAAAAAGGCATAATCGGTCCTTCGGAGACTAAATGCGCGTATGTGTGTGTGGCGGTGTTTAACTTGGTTTTGGCAGTGTGAAGCAGATGAGTAATGGTTTGTCCATTTCTGGATAGGACGCTGGTCTGTTGCGGTAACTTCTCCAACTCTCAATTAACGATTGGTACCCATTTCTACACCTTGGGTTGAGCAACAGATGGCTTTTTTATAAACGAAAGATGCATTTATATTTTAATGTGTTAATATTATAGTCAAGTGTCTCTTGTATTTCCATAATTCTAATATTTTATTACGTTTGTGTTATAAATTAATCTCTCATCTTTTCAGGAGCTACCCATATTCTCAGTCCGGAAGCATTCCTGGGAGATTTGCGTAACCTGAGCACCCCTCCACCATCATAATCTTTGTGTCACAGAGACCTGCTCTTATCAACTGCCATTTCTTACTTTGGTTTTTACGGCAATCGTAACAGGTTGTTAGCGATCCTTTAATTTATTATTTTATAATTAGGCTTAGCTTAGGATGAATGGAGGGTAAGATAAGCATTGTTATTTATAGCAGCATTGAGGACAAAATGTTAAGATATGCTTAGTTATGAGATTGTAATTTTGTTTTTTCCTCTTCTGAAATTCATCCAATGCATGGATGAAAGTTTCGCTGGCAATTTGCCGTGGATATCAGTGTCTCGCCGGAAATATATATTTCTCTCCGGCAAACACTTGCACGAAAAACAGCAATAGTCTGCCATCTTAAAAATAATTTCATGCTGCGAGTAAAGCAAATAAGGAAAACAACGGCCGTCAATCGAGACAGGATGACTGCGGCATGCGTTGTCATTGTGGCCAGTTTGGGTCTAGATTTAAACTACGTTTAGCGCTCCCGCTAGCCGCTAGTTAGTCTTTGTGTTTTCGGTTGGCCCCTTTTTTACCTGCCCGGTGCATTACATTTAGCTACTTGATTTGGCTTCTGCGCTGTTTCAGCTTTCCCATTTAGTGGTTAGCTGGACAAGTCTAGCTAGATCGCGATTGAAATTTTTTATTCGAAATCTAGAATTTTGACATGAATCTATTCATTTAGTCACTCGCCCTGTCGTCAACGGCAATAATTTTATAATCCGACACGTCGCTGGTATCTAGTCTGCCATTACGAACATCGACTCGCTCCGTTTCAAAGTTCTGCTTTCGTTTTCTCTTTACCAATCTGGTTCGTCTAAGACCAAGAGTAACTTATGGAAATAGTCCAAAGTTATAAACCAGTATGAGTTGGATTAGTCTCAGGTATGAAGCAGGCGGGAATGAATGTAATCAATGACTGGATGAAAGTAAACAAACCCAAGGTAGAAGAAAAACGTCCGGTTTGGTTAGGCACTTGCAGGAAAAGTTGAGGCTGTGAACTTTCATCCATGATCCAATGGTTGACCTAGTCCATTAAACAAAAAGTAAAAAGTATGTCATTAAGGCTCATAGGGCCGGAGCTTAACCCGGTTTCGTTGGCGTGAAGCGGACAAGTGACAGTTTGTCACTTTCTGGATCGGACGCTGGTCTATCACAGTTACTTTCCGTTTGAGAATTGGTACCCATTTCTACACCTGGGTCGAGTGAGGCAAACAGAGTCTAGTTAATAAACAGAAAGAGTGAGGTATAATGTGCACATTAATTTTGGGGCATTACTCTATTGTCACAAGAACTGCCCAAGTCCTAGCTTGAGGTGTAATTGTTATAAATAATGACAACAGATTGATAAGTTTGGTAGGCATGTCTAATTTCTCAAAAAGTCCTGTTTGTGGCTTAGTTATTTGTAACATGCAGCCATTGTTTGATCAAAATATATTTTTTTCAGCACTGAATCTTAAAAGATGCAAATTCTTATCTTTGCTGTGTGTTCTTAGAAGCACGGAGGATGTCTTTTGACATGTTTTGGTCTTAAGCCCTCCAGCACGCATTTTTAGAACCTACTTTATAAAGTCGGTAGGTACCATCCAGTCTTGTGTGGTTGTAACCAATAGAATTTGTGACTCAGATTTAATTTGAATCTGTCAGTGTCAAGGCTGACGACTGCACAAGTTCTTTGTACTGTCCAGTATGTTTCAGGTTTAGGTAGAAAACTTTTTGTAGACTTTTTTTTGGTGTAACATTTGGATAATCTAAAAAATTATATCTTCTATATTTCTGGAATGCATAAAACTTAGATATTGGATGTTTCTTAATTGAATGTTGTCAACTAGAATTGATATGCCCTGCTGCTATTTTTGATTTAGCTAAATAACATTCCTATGATTATTGTCATTATTATTATTATTAATATTAAATCTTTAATATCAAACCTTGACTTAGGAAAGTATTTTATATATTTATTAAAAACTACAATTGTCTTTGTACTTCTAATGTTAGGCGTATGAAATCCCCAAATGTTACTCTCTTCAACTTTGTGATGAATGAAAAGTGAACGACGAAATAAACTGTATTTTGTATGTAATTTTGGTGTGTAAGGAGTATTTTTAATAAAAAGTAATGATATATGGAAGTCTCAAGTTGGAAATTGGAAATTGTAGTAGGAGTAAACCTTTGCATTTTTGTGCATTATTGTGGAATGTAAGAAATCTTAGTCTTGTCTGGAAACCAGCCGTCAGATTTCATACAATCAAATCAAAGTTTGTCTCAATAGAAAAATTAGCTATGTAGTGTTAATGAGTGTATCGTATATCAAAGACAAGATGGTAAACCTTTTTTATTGTATTGTAGATATGTGATTATTTCAAATGATGAAATAAGATCTTTGTCATAAATTAGCAGTATGTTGTGCTTCATGCACACTCGAGGGCTGATGGATAACTGAAAAACCTTTCCTTTTCTTTTCAATGTTGTATGTTCTGGATGCTTGCAGTTGTAAATATTGAAGCATTTATTATTATTATTATTATTATTATTATTGTTGTTATTGCTACCTTTTTTTTTTGTTGAGTGAGTGCAATACTTTTTTATCAAACTTCACTCAGTCATCAAAATTCCAATAAAGCTTTTTAATTTATTTGTCACATATGTTTTGTGATTAGCATTGAAAATACTTTTTGAATCATATTATTTATTGTTAACAAATGTCATATTTAGTGTAGCGTCATTATTAAATTTTTCAAGTAGTTGTACTAATATATTTCATTGATGACTATCAACATTGTTAGTGTTTATCATGCCCACTGCTGTCATTTCATGTTTTTAATTTTTGCAATCAGATTTGATGAATTTCAAACTCCCAAGGAATATACTTAAAATGAGTAATAGCCGCGAATATATTCATTACTTCTATCATCTGCAAGAAGTTGTTGTAAAAAGGTATTAATCATTTAACGACGTCAATATTTGGCGGGCATTAGTTACAAGCGTTGTTATATCCATACACATTGTTGTTTTTATTGCGTTAATGGAAGGCGTCTGCAGTGAGGTTAACTTCTCGTGGTCGCTACTTTCCTGCAATGGTTAACAACTGGTTAATTGATTAACTAATGTTTTGTAGATTTTTTACATCAAAATGTAATTGTGATATTTTGTGATTTTTATATTGAGATGGTATCATGTGTCTTGCAAAATGCCACTATTCACAAATCTTTGAATTTATTCACTTAGATTTTTATAAGTTTTATGCAACTTTCTCTCTCTCTCTGTCTTTAATTTCTCTCATTTGCGTTTTTACACTCTCTCTCACTGTCTTTCTCATTCTGTCTTTCTCTGTCTTTCTCATTCTCCTCTGTCTCTCTCTCTCTCTTGCTCCTTGACCATGCCCTTAGTCTCTTGCTGTCTTTACTACAGCCATTCTCCTCTCCCATTGATATATTCTCTCTCCACCCTTTCTGTCTATCTACCTCTTTCCACCCTTTCTGTCTATCTACCTCTCTCCACCCTTTCTGTCTATCTACCTCTCTCCACCCTTTCTGTCTAGCTACCTCTCTCTTTCTGTAAGCACATGGGTGTACGATATGTAATTTGTTGTTTAGGACATACTCATTGTTCACCAACTACCGCAATATTTCTCTTTGTCACTGTGATGCTTGTTCTTTCTTTCTAGCATAACAATAATTCTTGCTGTTTTTCTCTCTTTTCAAAACTTATAGAACAAGCACACATAGGTGTCAAATACACGTCTCGGAATCGCATGCTCAATATGAATTTAACAACCAATGTTATTTACATATATATATATATATATACTTATTTTTGTACACACAAACCCTTTTTGTTTTTTGATTATTATGAAAGAAAAAGGGACAAAAATGATATGTCCATACTTTGTTCTCTTTGCCAAAAATGGTGATAAATTTGTGCAGCATGCATTTTTTTCATTCAAATTTAGATTATTTTTTGGGTATATAAATATAATATTATGCATGGCTACGTATTATCTTTATAGCATATATTTCAGTGCTTCAACTATTTGAATTCTATCATTAAGTGGTTGTTGTTAGTTTGATCCGTAACATGTTACAGGGTTTAGGAACTTTAAAAAACGTCTACTAAAAGCTGTCTAATAGAGAGATATGAGTTTTATAGTATTTCACACTGCCACATACACAAATATTTTGTTATGATTATGAGCTTTGAAAACCCTTTACACTGCCTGCTCGTCTTTTCTGTGGTGCAGTGGGCAAAGCATTTGGTTCGAACCCCAGTCAGGTCAAAGAGTATAAGGCTTTGTTACGAGTGTGGGGTTTCAAGTCGGAGGTGGACAATAGAACAGAGGTCCTGCCCGCTGAAATGATCTTCCAAGTGTCGAAAGAGGCTGATAACTTTAACTTTTAACATTGCCTGCCTGGGAAGTAAGATGTTTTCTGTCTTCAGTTTTAGTAAAATTGAAATTGTCTTGATTTTTGCTGGAAAACTGTTGGGAAAAATTGTCAGATTACTCCGACTCTGAAAGACTTATCTGCTTTACACTGGAGGGGAAGAATGTAATACAAGACTAAGTCAGGTAACGCTTGTTTGGTTGTATGTCGAGATGAGACAGCAACGTTTAGCTTTGACGAGTCTAATTTGATTATAGTGTATTGCAATCTTTATTGTGGGCATGTCTGGCTATTTCTCCAATTCACTTTATTTAACTTAATAAATGTATGGATATGTATGATTTTGTTTTTTTATGTCAATTTTTTTCATGAGTAGATTGTGATCAGTTAATTCAGATTTTAAAAACAAAAAAACAAATCTTAATAAAAAAAGTTCCTTCAAACTCATTACCTCCTGTGTTGGGTTGATTATGCATTTTTAAAAAATTACACTCTTTAAACCTCCTCCCACTAAAATTAGATTATTTCAGTCTTTAGCCCAATGCTGGTGACCTTCCTTGTTTGGAACTTTTTTGCTAGAATACTTTCTTTCTTTATCAATAACCTTTTTAGTACCTTTCGTTGTTTGTTTGATTGAACCTTATTAATACCACCGAGCAGTGTTAGAGCCAGCCCTATGTTCAGCCATGAAAGGCACACAAGACACCCGCCATAGATGCAGTCACCCCGACCACCAAACATGACTGAACACAAGAGCCGGAAATTCTCTGGATCGAAGAAGCTCACAGACAAGCAGGTGATCAGCCCACTGTGTCCACAACTCTTTACTGGCACCATGAACAATACACTGAGCAGTATCAAT
>JARBEQ010229040.1:0-12198 GCA_030265355.1 Tritonia tetraquetra
CAGCCCAAAACTAGTATTCCATCAGCCCAAAACTAGTATTCCATCAGCCAGCCCAAAACTAGTATTCCATCAGCCCAAAACTAGTATTTTCAGAGCAAAACTAGTATTCCATCAGCCCAAAACTAGTATTCCATCAGCCAGCCCAAAACTAGTATTCCATCAGCCCAAAACTAGTATTCCATCAGCCCAAAACTAGTATTTTCAGAGCAAAACTAGTATTCCATCAGTCCAAAACTAGTATTCCATCAGCCCAAAACTGTATTTTCAGAGCAAAACTAGCATTTTTTGCGTAAAGTCGCGCTTACGAGCAAAATGTTCATTTAAACAAGTTTCATAGCATTAAATACTATATATATAGTACAAATACACATAAGTCTAACTTTCCATGAGCTAATTTTAATATTTTCATGCCAAAGAGAGTATCGTAAAAATCAACATTTTCAGTTTTCAGCAGTTTCATGTATTAAGCATTGCGCGGAAGGTCACGTAATTATCTCTCTATCATATAGAGATTAACCTCCAGATACTAGGGTAGGAATGGCGGTTATGTAATTCATTCTCACATCAAACCCTAAAAATCCAACAGCATCTAAAAATGAAAAGTCATAACCACACCCCCAAATGTTTAAATGGCTTGGTTTTGTTTGTTTTTAACTTTCACTGTCCTACCGAGCAAAGTGCCTAAATCACATTGTTTCTACTGGGATCAAGGTCATTCACGCCTGTTTCCTACCTGATAATGCCCCCACACATACTGGTTTACCATGAGTAATAAGATAATAAAGACGATTTCTAAATAAAGCTCATAATTCACTCTTATCAGTGATCAGACGAACCAGATCGGTAAAGAGAAAACGAAGGTAGAAATCTGTCTACTAGAACGCAGCAAGTAGGAGTTCGTAACGATAAACTACCAACGAAAGCATGGTGTATGAAAATCGTTGCCGTCTACTACTCACATCAAACTAAATATAGGATTTAAAGGTTTCACAGAAAGCCTGCCTCTGCTACTCACATCAAACTAAATATAGGATTTTAAAGTCTTACACTGTCTCTTCTATTATCAACAGCCGTGGATCCATCAAGACGACAGAAGTCATAATTCCGTATCTGGCAAAAGTCTTCAATGAGGTCAAGCATCCGAGTCATTTGACTGAAAATAAGGACCTGGAATAAAAAACAAAAACAATAAGTGTTCAATGGAAAATTTTGTTTGAAAAAGACACTTAAAATCATAAAACAGTTTAAAACGTTGCAGTAAAGCTATTATCGAAAGACCAAAATTGTACCAGAAATGTTATTCTCGCAACTTATCATTTGAAATTTTTCCACTAAATACGCATAAACACAATTATAATAAAATAGCAAAGAATTGATGGGCAACACAGTGTTATCTAGTAAGGCATAACGGGGCAAGAGTTACTCCCAATCATTTCAAAACCTAAATCTTCACTCAATCTATTAACTAACAAAACAAAACAGCCGACTTTCATTACTTACCTTGTGACCTTTCTTTTTTAGCTCTTTTAACATTTGATCTAAGACCAGCATTTTCCCAGAAACTTTCACCACATCCTCTGTCAGGGCCAAGTCTCCAGTTTTGGGATCTAGCGGGTGTTCCAATAGATAAGGGTGGTTGCAACATTTTCTCAGCTGCATCATCACATTACGCATTTTGATGGTCACCTGTGAAGTCTTGGGTTTGTCTTCGGCCACCGATTTGCTGAATTGACGAGAATAACCAACACGTTAATCATAGAATAAACAGGTCTGTCAACCCCAACCCCAACCCTAATCCTAACCCCAACCCTAACCCTCACCCTAACCCCAACCCCAACCCTAACCCTCACCCTAACCCCAACCCCAACCCCAACCCCAACCCCAACCCTAACCCCAGCCCCAACCCCAGCCCCAACCCTAATAAAAAATAGAACATCAGTACAGAGAAAGATGTTAAAATATTGTGACAAACAGGATCAACCATTAACTGTGGAAACTGGCCATTTGACAAGTTGAAAAATGATTAACCCCTGAATCTTTTTAAAAAACAGGCATTGGCAGTCAGGTGTGGAGTAAAGTACACATGGATATTAATACCATTAGTAGATGTCAGTCAACAGCCCTGCATTCTGTTGGGAAAGACGGAACATCCTGCATTGGGATGGTACCCCCCCCCCCAACTTTGAAGGCTTGGGAAGATAGCGAAACGCAAAGAATTAAATAATAGAGAAAAGTGGGAGACAAGGAAAAGACCAGGAATGAGCTACGCTATTGACATTCTGGCTAACGGTAACCTGACATCTGATGATATCATGCTTTTTGGGGGTACTTTGGGCGAGATCACCTGCTTGACGTAAATCTGCCTCATAGAGCGGGCCCTATGCCGTAATGGTAACAGGGAACTGGATAAGAAAGAAAGAAACAATAATATCCATTCCTTACCGCGTTGACTTGATATCGTTCACTGCAACAATCCAGCTCTCTAACTCCTTCTCATCAGCTTCCAGGTCCTTCCATCTTGTTCTGCCAGTTCCACTCTTTCTCTCATTCCTCTTCTTCTCTGCCTCAGACTCCATCATAGTGCTGTAGTCGATGATTCTAGACGCTGAACGTCGTTTGGGATGGCCAGCAGCATTGAGTTCAATCTTTTCTTCTGGTTTTTCCTAGAAACAGTAGTAACAAACTCATTAAAATAAATCATCGATATTTCTTTTCTTCAGGCCTGCCAACCCAAACTAAAGTAAAAACAGGAAAAAACTAGAAAGGAAGGATATCAGTAAAGAGAAAGAGGAAAAAATTAAGTAAAAAGACAGGAACGTAAAATTAAAATTATGAAAACAGGCCATTTGACAAATTTTTAATAAGATTTTTTAAAACAAGGCAGTCCCTTTTATAACATGATTTGGCGGGTCAGATTTTATCACACCTGCCTGACACAAATCCCATTCATCGAACAATTTAGACACACGAATATAATCAAATCTAGATAGATGACATCGATATAACATTTTTTCATGCTTACACACAGTTGTTTTTTGCTGTTTTAGGGCTCTGTCAACACAGGTAGGTCATTTTAGCGCCCCCCACACAAAGTTGTTGACATTTCCGAACACATACGTACGAGAGGCAAAATTAGACGACCTTTAAAGAAGTAAATGCAAACTTTTTTATTTTGCACTCCACACCACAAACATTTTATAATCATTCCTCCTCATCAAAACACTGTTCTTGCATACAGCTCGGGATGTGAGCAAACTATCCATAATATGAAACATTGTATAAAAACTAATTACATTTTTCCTCTCCAGGAAATTAAAGATGGTCCTATCCACCAAAGCCGAGTAAAATTCTTTCTGCATCTGACTCAAAGGTGCATACACAACAACCTCTTTCTTTGGGGGAATACACAGATCAACATCTGACTTGAGACGACGCAACATAAATGGAGAGAGGATCTATAAACAACAGGGAGGAAAAAACAAACATTCTATAAAACATATAAGCATACATCAGTCACACTAGGGTAACACAAAAATTTAATAAAATTAACTGAATGCAGGTATGAACATTTTCACAACTAAAAAGTCTAAAGTTGTTAGTTTTACGCCCTTGGCAACGCATTTTAGATTATATGAAAGGTGGGACCTTCAAATTAAAGTCCATCTCCGATAGGACTTGATTCCATTGGAATCATCAGGGTCAGAGCGATAAAACTCAAGAAAATTCAAAGGAAAAATCACAATGTCGCCATTCTAACCCAGGACCTGCCCACAGTAAAGAAGTCATTTTCAAACATCAAATAATAATAGAAATTTAAACTGCAAACAAAAATGTATTGCTATCAAATCGCCACGTTCAAAATAAAACCTGATCAACATTTTGGAAGAAAAGAGAAATAACCTATTACACTGCCACTATACCAATGAAATCAAATTAACATAATAAAAAGGAAGTCTTTTAGACACAAAAACCATGTTAAGAGTAGATAGCCCCAATGTCAGACACTTCTCAAAGCCATGCAGGAAAATTGGTTTTTTTACTCAAAATAATGACAATGCTCAAGTTTTATTAAATTGATTGTATTTCTTAATCCTGATCTTTTGCATTTTCGCTATTTTTAGTAAAAAAAACAAAAAAAAACATTCCTGCATGTCTTTGAGATGCGTCTGACATTGGGGAAATTTGAAAAAAACATCAGACCTGAAATCATACCTGATGCAACATACTGAGAATATTCTTCCCCTGTTCCTGTTTCAAGATTTGCTCATCTGATGCCGCATCATTCATCAAGTTGGCATCAAACCACATTTCAAAGCTAAACAAACGTGGGTAAAATGAAACAAGGAATAAAAGCATTAATATCTCAAATCCTTTCTTTCCATTAGTTTTCAGTTCATGACATAACCAGGTAATTTGAAAATGCAGGCTTGCCCAAAAAAAAACAGGACAAGACTACAGAAAAAAGGACCAAAATAGAGAGAAAGAAGAAGACGAATATTGTGAAAAACAGGATTATTCAATTAAAACAGAGAAAACATGTAATTTGAGGAGTTCAAAAATACAACAAAAAAACGACAGTCCTTTTAAACGACAGTCCTTTTAAACGACAGTCCTTTTAAACGACAGTACTTGGCAAGTCTGACATTGTAATTCTTATTCAGGCCGCTAAATAAACCAATCAAGACAAAATAAATGATATCTCCAATTTCAATTACCTTCCTTTATCATCAAATATTTCTGGTAGCAAAAAGTTCAGCAGAGACCATAATTCTGCCAGATTGTTTTGCAAAGGGGTTCCTGTCAATAGCAGGCGATGGGTGGAATGGTACATGCGAAGCTCTCTGAGGAATGAAATTTAAAAATCAACATCGCTAACATTTTCATATCATGATATCTATCCATTTCAACCTGTACAATTTTATGTCAAAAAGACATGAAGCTGACTAATAGGATTACAAAACATTACAAAAGTTCCTCCATTATTATTTTAACACACCCAGGACAGAGCCTTGAAAACTTTGAAAGATCAAGAGACAAAATTCTGGACAAGCAGGATTCAACCCCCACATCCGCATCCAGAGACGAGTAAGTGAACCACTCAGCCACTGACATTGAATAAATAAATAAAAAAACATAATATAACAATCGAAAAGTTCAAGGTTTTACGCCCTTTTCAGCACAAAAAGGTCATACCATTACAATTAAAGGCATTCAATAGAACTTAAGAAAATTCCAAATGAATCTCCAGGGCAGAGCTATGAAAACAGAAAGGTCCAGAGAAGAAATCTCACATAAGGCAGGACTCAAAACCAACCCTCCACATCAAGAGGCAAGTGACTGCGCTACAACTATTGACTCACATACATAGCTACCTACCTTATCAGTCGACAGTGTGTGTTTTTAATGCGATGACCTTCATCAACAATCAAATACTTCCAATCAAAGTAAGCAAGGTAACGTCGGTCGATCATTGCAATTTCATAAGAGGTTATCACAACAGGTTTTACAAGTAGGCCCTCTCGGACTTTGTGTCTCAGACGAATTTTGCGACAAAGATCAATGCGCTGATCCTTCATTCCATGATAGAGAACTGTGGGGACCTGCGACATAATCAATACAAATCCATTGCTATCTGCCAGGCTTTATTTCATGTTCAACTTAAGTATAACAATGTTGTCAATAATGATTAAACTTCCACACAAATAAAAAATGTCTGCACCATACATTCCCCCCTCCCCCCCCCCCCGCCTTTTTTTTAAATAACAAAAATAAAAACAATCACTTGTATCTATACAACAGATAACCAACCCTTTTCTACAAGTTTTGATTAACAAGAAATAACAAAATTCACTTACACTTCCAGAAAATAAAGGGACAGCTCTAACTTTGTAATGTGATGGATAAGACAATCATTATAAAAAACACATTCTCACATATTGTCAATAAAAAAAGAGACAGCAGGCCTGCCGGGCCTAACCAGTGTAAAACAGAAATTATTGTGGAGAAAATAGTTATAAAAAATAGATTTGAAGAGGCAAAAAATGGCTGGAAAAACAGGACATTCCCTTTAAAAAAAAAAAAATTGACAAGTCTATTAAAGAAATAGTATGTAATAATAGTTCACCTTTGGTGCAAAACGCTGGAATTCCGACAACCAATTTGGAATGGTAGAGAGTGGGGCACAAACTAAAAAGGGCCCTGGAATGCCCATTTGGACGAGATGGGACAACATTGCCACACACTGCACCGTCTTTCCCAATCCCATTTCGTCCGCTAGAATTCCGTTCACACCGTTTTCATACAAGATCTGTTCGGAAGAAAAATGTACAAATATACATTCATTAGAGGGTAAAATCACTTTCTTACAAATTAATACCTTTCTTTCTTCTTTCTTTATCAATAACCTTTTAGTACCTTTCGGTGTAAGGTTGTTGCTTTGAATCCGTTTGGTTCGGGCAAGTAGGAGATTACCCCACTGTGCCCTAGATAAGTGGTGTGGCTGCCACCTCAGGGCCCCTTACCGGGCCTTGTGACCTCTTGGTCTGGATCTTTATTTGAGGCCTTCCCAATATGTTTGTGCCTGTTTGATATAGCCCTTGGAAGTCATTAGACCACTCAAGCCTCTCCACCGCAGCAAGGTTGGTCACAAAGGAGAGGACAAATTAATACCATATAAACAAAATTATGACATTGCAACCGTGTGCCAGAGTAAAAGAATCTTGTGAGCATTAAAACAAAAACATAAAAAATCTAACGGAAAAACTTACAAAATACACCAGTCCAATCCTAAATAACAATATTACACCTTGTGTAGGCAATTTTCTGTCTCAATCGATTTTTAATTCTTTATTATTAATAAGATCAAAATCTACCTTGAGCCAGCTATAACCTTCAACTTGATAAGGACGTAACACGCCTCCTTCCATTAGTTGGGGCTGGAGGAGGGGCACCTGTTCTCCGTTAATATACCTTGCCGCATCAGCATTCTACAGAGGCAAAATTTGAGTAAAGATACATCTTTAAATCAAAAACCAAAAGTAATACCTAGGTTCACTGACAATTCATTTAGAGTGGAAAAAACAGTAAACCAAAATTCACTTTGAGTCCGTTTAGATCATTAAGTTTAGAAGTGTCGACTGGAACTATTTTGACTGGCGGAGTTGATCTTCAATTACTAAAAAACAAAGATTTTGTCTTCCTACAATATGTTCACATGAAAGGTTATCACTGGATTTGGCAACAGTAAAATTAATTCATCAGGGATGAACTACAGATGGAAAGATGGTTCTATATTTGTTCCCACCAAAGAAGGCCCTAAGGTCTCCACATGGCTTTTTGGTGGGCAGGGTGTAAGGTAAGATCAAATATACCAGCAATAATGTGAAGATAACAATTCAAAGGATGACAGTGTGAGAAATAGAATAGTCCAACGTAATGAGAAATTAATGACACACACTTTAGAATAGTCCACTGTAAAGGGAAATGATGGGCACTTAGAAAGCTGTGTTTAATTCGAGTGAATGCAAGAAGTAGGAAAGAATGAAGACAGTAATATGAGCTGTTTTGTTTGACCCCCATCCCTGTAAGTCAAATCATTGACGCCTACCCCGTCCCTAGGTCTATAAAATAATCTGACACTTGACACCTGCCATCGGAGATGTTCCCAAGATACTTACAGCATTCTACTACCTAGTCAAAAACAACAAACACTTTGTGACACAAAACAAATTCTACATCATTCTTATTGACAAGACATTCAGAAAATCATTTAATGGACAGAAAAATTTCTTACTCCATATACACAAATATTGCTTACCTCTGAAATACCAAATGTCACAGCTTTTTCTATTAACTCTGGCTCCTTGTCTTCAGGATTCACGTCGTCCATCTGGTAAATTTACAAGTGACAACGTTCAAATATTTTCACTATTGTCTGTTTTTTTTATGAACGGCAGCAGTAAAAGTATCGATGCTATCATTCACAGATAATCTTGTAGAATCATAGCAACTTGCCAGGAGTTACTTAATATGGAATTGAAAAATGGACCAGAATTATGATTATAAGCAGCGAATGTCAAAGTCATACAGCAAAACAGAGGACAAACAGGTTGATAGTTGTAAGACATAGAACTTAAAATAGAGAGGAGTCTCGTGTATTGTCACACAATAGCTATATTATATTATATTAATCACACATAGTACAATTGCAGGTTTTTTGTGCGCCATTTGAGGCAGAACATAGTGCTGGCCACAATGATACATTGCAGTATTAATAGGACTTGATCAAACAAACGTGAACAGAGAGAAAATTACCTTGGCAGTGCTCACATCTCCCTCATTGTTACTTTCCTGTGAAGACTCTTCATTCCCTTTCTTTACTCTTTTAGTCTGAAAATGGAATTTTTAAAGATTATTCAAACATAAATATGATAGGTATGAGAAGCACCTTGTCTCTTTTTTTCTCCAAATCATGAAAGATAATTGTATAACAAAATTAGATTAGCACCAATCATGTGGTCTATTTTTAGTGTTTTCATGCGCTGACCCGATTTCCAGTTAACAGGGCCCACAGCCATCTTGGCCGCCCCTTCAATTCCCTTTATTCCGGGCTGACGATTCCAGCCAGCTTAGAGAGACTAAAATATTAGGAGGCCAGGTATACAGGGTCTCATGTCTGAAAGGGTTAATACGTACAGGTTTCACACTTTTATCGTCCATCTTTCTCTTTCCTGTTTGCTTCTGTCTGGTGGACATTGAATTCTGCAAGAGACAAAAAAAATGAGAAAGTGCGCATTGACATTTTTTAGATCTTTTTTTTTTTCATTGAAAAACAAAGGGTGAAGTTTTAAAATGAAGAAAATAGACCAAGATATCTAAGTAAATTATGGTCCTCAATATGGCATTAACTTTTAAAACTTAATTAGATAGTTAAATCTCTTCTTCATACTCACTAGTTCATTTAAAAACTACTTCAATTTCTTGTTTTCCAGGCCGCATTATACCGCCATTGCTAAACAGTGCTGGAAAAACTCTGGATCAGGTAGATAGGGCAAGAAGGTGCAGCCCACTGTGCACCAAACCTTGAATGGCACTCACAATGAGTTTTGGACATAACAATATTTATCTTGGTAGTAAACCCCTCAGCTATACTATAAGAAAACTGAGCATATTTTGACACATTAGGTATTTGGTTTGAGTCAATTTTTGTCACAATTGAAAGAAGAGCTTCATCAACCTAAATAATTAAATATTGTGTTAAAAATTGTCTATAACAGAATTTTAATTTTTTTTGGAGCATGTTTGTTTATGGCCTTGCACAACAAAATTAAATCTTTTCTATCCTTTCAACCACTTTTCACTCATTGTCTTTTCTCAAATACAAAAATACGTACAGATTTTCCGTCTAAAGCGACAATTCTCCCAGTTCTTATTTATATACCTGAGGGGTGACCACAAGGATTACATTCATTTGTTTATTGGCCTTGCTTATGATTGATACTGCTCAGTGTATTGCTCATGGTATCAATGAAGAGTTATGGACGCAGGGTGCTAATCACCAGCAGTGCTTGGTGGTCGGGGGGTGCCTTTCATGACTGAAAGTGAGGTTGGCCCCAATGCTGCTCTGCGATATTAATGGTGTTGGACCAAACAAACAAACCTCAGATTTTGAGTCTTCAGCCTTCGTCTCTTCAATTGTCTTGGTCTTTCTTTTCATCAGTCTTTCTTTTTTCTTCTCCTGCTCTCCTTTCTGCTTTTTCATTCTGTCCACCAAATATTCTGTGTACAAAGTGCTCTTGCTCAACAAGTATTTAAGCCTTTCATATCTCATTTCTTTTGAATCCTCGGCTTCATCCAGCAACTGAAATAAAAGATACTAATTATTATTTGCCGAATATAAAATCAACCTTGTATCACAAAATGATGTATTCTAGTATCCAGACAGCTACAATCGGGGTTGAAGTTAGAACCAAAGCGAGAACTACTCCTTGTTTTCTTTCAGGGAGGGGAGGGAACTCACTTGACAGAAAGTCATTCCATTCAGGGAAAGAAGTTAAATCGTAACATATAGTAACCTTTAAGTTCAATTCTTTACAAACTGAAAAGGAAGAGGCTAAAAAGTTGTCTAGGGAGACCCCTATTTGTATACGTACAGAGAAGCGTTGTTTACAAATTATATTGTAATTTTTTGCATTGGTAGCAAATAGTTACAATGACAATATTAGCAGTGAGATATAATGTAATTTGTAATGAGTAAGTCTTAGCCCTAATATCTTCCCTTGCTCCCTGTGCTATTTCCATGACACATTCAGAACGACCCGATCGCAACGTACATGGCGACAATGACGTAACTTGATAGATGAGGTTCAAGGTATCAACGGTTGAAAAAACATTATAAAAAATAAAAAAGTTACTTAATTGCTGATTGTAGCACTAAAAAACAAAAGAAGGAAAATTTTTTAAGAAAAAACAAATTCTCGAAGCCAGTCGAACACGGACGGACTACTTGGAAGGCACCGTGCTGACCAATACACCACGACAAAGTTGTAATACAAAGAGTCTATAACGTATATAACCAAAGCTCACACTCTTTCTTCCTTCGATTTTTAAAAACCTATCAATCAGTATCTATCTATAGATATATGTATTCACCAAAAGGCTTTACAAAAAAAATTCTCCTTTTTTTCTTCTTCTTGTTCCTGGAAGTAAGAATAATCAATCTTTTTAAATAGCTTTGCTGCAACATAAGATGCTTTCAAATCTAAAACTTTATTTCCTGTAAGGTCATGATAACCAAAGAGCTTATGGATACTAAGGAAGTGCTTCACCTTCTGGTTTTCCTTTTGTCTCTCTTCTTCTTTCTTCACACCTTCTTCATGCAGACGCTGCTCTTCTTCCATCATATTTTTGGTGACAACAGTTGACAGATTTGCACGTTCTGTACTCAACTCCTGTTCAAAAATTTAAAAAATAGGTAAAGTCACTTAAAAAATAAATTGAACATCACAACACTGAAAATCAGGGCTTACAAATAAATTCTGTAAATATATGTGCTGCTTTGAGATTCTAAAGACGGGAGCCGGCATATTTGAAACAAACAAGGCCACCCACTACACACTATTTCTTATGGCAATTTAAACCTTAAAACCATGATAGACAGAGACAATCTGTCTTGTATACATTGAGTGAAATTGTGGATCGTGTTTTATTTTTATCCACGGAAAACAAAACAAAGTAGATCCATGCATCAAGGCCCATTCAATGTAGTGCGCACACACTGTAATGCAATTGGATGGTTCGGAGAAAAGAAAACATAAAAAGGTATCAAAACACAGTAGGCTGATCACCTGCTGGTTTGAAATTCTTTGATCCAGAGGTTTTCCAACCCTGTGTTCAACAATGTTGGTGGTCGGAGTGCCTGGATTTATACAGGGTTTCTTGTGTATCTTTTATAGCTGAAATATGGGGTTGGCCCCAACACTGCTCTGCGGTATTAATGGGGCTTGATCAAACAAACAACAAAGGTATCAATACCATTTGTAGAACAGGTATTTTTGCTTATAAAGGATGAGTTACACTTGTGAGAGAGAAGAGGGAACTGTATTCTTACACACTAACAATGGACAAAGATAATGTTAAACTAAGATACCTTCGTAATTGCTGCACTAAGATTCGTACATCCATCACTGCTTCCATCTGATTCTGAAAAAAAATATATTTAAAATCAAAATTTAAAAATGCAAAACAATAACAGTACAGTATCGTGAGGCTGCTGGTCTTTTCAAATAAAGGCTCCCTTCCCTGACCATCAGGGCTCGCGCCACACATATAATAATCATATTAGCTCTGGATTTTGCCAGTTATCCCTAGTGCCCAAAAGGGCTGTGTCACCAAGGAACCCAGACTGATTTAACACGCCATTCATGGTTTATCCGTATGTGAGGGATGCAAATTCAATGAGAATCTATGCTTTGTCTCAAAGAAACATTTTATGCACAATGATGTACTTTTAAACAAACCATTCCTGGTGTTTTGGACTGGACTCTATAAAAAAAAAAAATCAAACTTCAAAGTTTTACGCCCTTGAATGGACCAATCCACGATAACAATATATAATCAATAATAATATAATCTAGTATCATGACTGAAAGTTCACAGGGTTGTGGGACAGTTGGCCCTGAAAAAATGGCGTTGCAGTAG
>JARBEQ010229373.1:0-12196 GCA_030265355.1 Tritonia tetraquetra
GTGGCGCCCCCCCCTCTCTCTCTCTCTCTCTCTCTCTCTCTCTCTCTCTCTCTCTCTCTCTCTCTCTTTATCTCTCTCGGGCATCGTGAAAAAAACTTGAAACTGTAGGAAATATCCCCAAGATCATAAGGCCTATTACACATCCAAACGTGGCGTAGCATCGCGTTCTATTAATTCAATACCCAGTATTTGAGAGATATAACTAAACAAATTGTTGCCAAAAAGTGGCGTTGGATAGAAGAAGTTAGCAACAAACAATACAAGACAAACAATGGACTGGAACACTCAGGGAAAGAAAAATGAGTCGTAAGACAAAGCATAAATAACTTACGATGTGCAGGGTACGCTGCCCTCATAGCCAATTTTGAGAGCAGCCTCCAAAGTTTATTGAGAAAAGCGAGAAGGTGGATCTTGAGCTCAATGTGAAAAAGACGGAATGTATGACTGTTAGTAAGAAATCTGACGCACCAAGCTGCAGTCTCACGACATATACAAATGAAGAATAAAACAAGTGAACAGATTTATATACATTGGTCACATGACAAAATCTGACGGACGATGCACTCAGGAAATTAAAAGAAGAGTAACCTTGGCCAAAGACAGCTACATGAAATTACAATCTGTAACGAGCAACATGAACATGGAGATCAACACAAAAACATGCATCAGAAAGGCATATGTCTGGTTGGTTCTATTATATGTCTGGTTGGTTCTATGATATGTCTGGTTGGCTCTATTATATGTCTGGTTGGTTCTATCATATGTCTGGTTGGTTATATCATATGTCTGGTTGGTTCTACTATATGTCTGGTTGGTTCTACTATATGTCTGGTTGGTTCTATTATATGTCTGGTTGGTTCTATCATATGTCTGGTTGGTTCTATTATATGTCTGGTTGGTTCTATCATATGTCTGGTTGGTTCTATTATATGTCTGGTTGGTTCTATTATACGGCTGCAAATGTTGGACAATATAAAAGAAAGTGACAGGAGAATAGTTGCTGCTGAAATGTGGTTTTATAGACGCATGATGAATATACAGTGGAAAGACGAAGTCTCCAACGCAGAAGTATTGTCAGAGATTGGGATAAGTATAACACTTATCCAAACAATCAGACGAAGGCAACTAATCTTTTTGGCCACACTTATAGGAAAGATGGCATTGAAAGGTATATATTGACTGGCAAAAAAAAGAAGGGAAAAGAGCTAGAGGAAGACAGAGAATAAACTATACACATAATTTAAATAAGTGGTCAGACAGGAATCGCCATTTCCGTCGGAAAGCAGACGACAGAGAAGATTGGAGAGTCATGATTACCGATGTCTACAACAGACCTGACACAGGATGATGATATGAGGATGAATATAGATAGAATAAATGTCCTGAAAAGTGAAGAAAAAAGTACAGAAGAGATCCAGGTAGAAGTGTTACTAGCACCGTACCGTTTGTTCCACTAGAAATAAAGAAAATGACTGGAGAATAGTTGCTGCTGAAATGTGGTTTTATAGACGCGTGATGAATATACTGTTCCTTGCTGCCTCTTTACTTTTCTCGACTAACAGGCAAGACAATATTGTTATTTACAATAGTTTGATCCGCGATACAGAAATAGAATAGGCGATGATAAATGGTATGAATGAAAGTAGGAAATGGGAAAATGCTTGAAAAAGAGACATAGTGTTGGACAGGTCAGCTGGTGGAATGTGTGGGTCACTATCTCTAGCGAGGCGGAGATGCCGTTTGAAGGCAGGCGTGGGTTTGATTCCTACAGTTGACAAAACAGTTTTACTTCTCCGTGACCGTTTTTTTTGTGTTTGTGTGTGTGTGTGTGTGTGTGTGTGTGTGTGTGTGTGTGTGTGTGTGTGTGTGTGGCACTTTTACGTTTTCCACGATACAGAATGGTCTTCATCCACAAATAAATTGAAAGACGGGATGGTGGCCGGAAGTGAGAAACACCCAGGACGATGAAATGGAGATCTTATGTTAGTGAAGGCTTTTGCTCCACCGGGAATAGAAAGACAAAAAACAAGAAGAATCGGAAAGTTTACATTAGACTCATGGGATGCGACGCCATACCACCATTCAGTCTGCTTGTGACCTTAGTTTGAGGAAAAGACAAAGAGGGAGACAGACACCGATAAGACGGACCGAACAGTAAGACTTACTGATTGATATCAGACAGACTCACATGTAATCAATTAGAGGGAGAAGATCGATGGATAAAAACATAGATCGATTGGCAGAGGGACAGACAGAAACCCAGACAGACCCACGAACAACGTACACACGGATGGCAATCAAACCGGTTAATCGAAAGTGTTTACAATGGTATCATTCATTTCCCCCGAAATATAAGAAATACTGGGAATGCCTAGTCGGGTAAACAACTGAAATAACTTTAGAAATCGGTTACGCTTAAAAACACCTTGGTTTTTTATTATCATTTTTACGGATACCTCTTTCATCATGGTCCGGCAACTCACCTCTTTCATCATGGTCCGGCAACTCACCTCTTTCATCATGGTCCGGCAACTCACATTATGAGACCCGCCATTTTCCGTCAGCATCAACATCAGTTCCTTTCATGTGTTTTCCAACATTTGGAGTGTCACTGAGGCTACTTCTCGGATCTTAATTTTCAGGTGGATTAGGTCTTTGACAGGGGTGACAAAGACACTGTCCCAAAAGAAAAAGTTGAGGGGACTCATATGCGGCGATCTAGCAGGCCAAGCGATGGATCCATCCCTGCCGATCCACCTGTCAGAAAAACGCTCATCTAGGAAGCGTTTGATTTCTAGGCCCTTATAAGGGGGCGCCATCTTGCTGAAAGAGCATCAAACCAAGGGACAGCATACAATTCTAACAAATTTTCATTGACGTTATGGTGTTCTAGCTAAAGAATAACGGCCGAATGACTCTCTTTTTCATCAAAGGGCACCAGACATTGAGTTCCGGGGAGTTGCGTCTGATTTCAAGTGTCTCGTCTGTTTTCTGGGTGCCTTAAACTCGCATATTGTGTCGATTGACTGCCCCAGAGACGAAAAATGTTGTCTCACCAGAGAAAGATATTTTCTCTATAATGCTTCTGTTAAGGATGAGCCGAGCAAATTCAACGCGCGTTGGGTGGCCTTTTGGGTTCCAGAGCTTGGACTGTCTGAAACAACTTGTATGGATAGAATCCCAGTTACTTTCACAAAACCTGTTGTATAGTTGTACGACTAACTGGTAATTGTCTTGCTGCGTGCCTAAGGAATTGCTTTGGCTATTTCGTTGCTCTGCTCTTCTGAGTCAGACTTTCTACCCCTCTTAACTACTGTTCCTTTGAGCATACCTGTATCTAGCAGGTTTTTGTATCATGAACGAATTGTTTTCTCTGTTGAAGGCTGTTTTCCAAAATCTCTTTTGTATCGTTTCCTCACCCTTGTTGGTGATGTCATTTCGTGAAACTATAAGACAACCTTTGCCATTTCATTATCGCCCTCCATTGTTGTTGTTGTTACTATTTGCGATCGTCACTCATTTTACAGAATGTATTGTTTACGTCATTATGTACGAGTCAAATTAAAAGGCATATCACAAAAAATTAATAAATGTTCTACATTGTGCCGTTTTAAAGTTATTTAAATTCTTTATCAGGTAATAACTTAAAGACACCAATTACATACAACAGATGTGAGCCGTGGTTTAAAAAAATGAGTCCTACTCCGAGGATCACATATAATCTAGTTTCTGGGTGGGCCCACCAGGGTTTGGCCAAGGGCGTTGCGGATTTAAACATTCTCGTAGGCCCCGAACAGCTCCATTATATTCTCATCACTCTCAGTAAGTCTATATGTAACTAATGAAGATGGGAAACGGACGCACTCCGTGGGCATGAAATAGTTTTAGAGACTTTATGGATCTCCATTGAGGGGCCTTAGCAGCTACCTATCGCTCTGTATAGTCTCCTTTATGGAAAGGGAGGTAACTCGATTTACATTTACAGTTGCTTTCAACGAAACAAGTTTTGGGAGTTAGCTCCCTTCCCATTTCGCCCCAAGTACAATAATGAATTGCCGCACAGCTCGATTATAGGGAAATTAGATTATGCCTATTGAACAAACAAAATACGTATCTAGATCGTATTCATTTTGATACTTTTCTTCGTTTGTTAGCACACTCTCCTGGCGTGCATTTATATCATTAAAAGGTATAAGGAAAGGAGGTAACTGTGCCAATGCGAGAAAAAGCCCTAGAGATAAAAGAGGGGGCAGTGCCCATTCAGCCTATCATGTAATACAACAATCCATTTCAGCCTATCATGTAATACAACAATCCATTTCAGCCTATCATGTAATACAACAATCCATTTCAGCCTATCATGTAATACAACAATGCATTTCAGCCTATCATGTAATACAACAATGCATTTCAGCCTATCATGTAATACAACAGTGCATTTCAGCCTATTGTGTAATACAACAGTGCATTTCAGCCTATCATGTAATACAACTGTGCATTTCAGCCTATCATGTAATACAACAATGCATTTCAGCCTATCATGTAACACATCAGTGCATTTCGGCCAATTATGTAATACAACAGTGCATTTCGGCCAGTAGAAATATTGATATCATGACTGAGTGTATTTTCCCACCAAAACACTCCGAATACTATGCAATCAAAATACCACGTCAAGTCTGACCAAACTGTATCTGCAATTCAAATCGATGGTTGACAACTTCTCTCAAAATTTGATTTTACTGTGCATTTAACACAGCAGTTATTTCCAAATTCGAAATGATTTATAACGAAGTCAAACAATACGACATTGCTTATCCAGACTTGTTCGAGTTACAGCAAACTAAGATTAATACGCTGAAGAGCGCAAAAGATGTGAAGCTCTTGAAAACCTCAAAGAGCAGTTTGTTGTTTTTTGTTTGTTTGGGGGATTAACGCCACGTTCAACAGTTCTAAGATCAACATGACTCAATGTCAATCGGAACTGTACATTCTAAATTTGTAGAGATGTGTATAATGTCGACATCTCAATAACACGTGTGTATAATATGATAATGTCTAATCATGTGTTCTTGTTTAACCAGGAACGTAAATGGCAGTGTATCCTTGAACTTCATCGTCTGGCCCCCACCTCACGTGACCTCCCCAGGCAATAACGAGGCCCGTATCGCCGCCATTTTGATTGAGGGTCTCAAGAACACTCTATTCGTTGTTGACAGTAAATCAATCTCAGTCAAGCTCTTTGGTAAAGGTCGGGATAACTTTTCAATTCTTTTTTTAATTTTTTGTTTGTTTGTTTCTTTCTTTATTTTCCATTCTTAATTTACAAGTAGCTAATAACAGCAATTGTAGTAGTAGTAGTAGTAGTAGTAGTAGTAGTAGTAGTAGTAGTAGTAGTCGTACTAGTAGTAGTAGTATTAGTAGTAGTAGTAGTAGTAGTGGTAGTGGTAGTAGTAGTAGTAGTAGTAGTAGTAGTAGTAGTAATGTTAAAAGTAGTCGTTTTGTGATAGAGGTGGTAGCTGATGTAGTTGTTTATGGTGCTTTGTTGTTTGTTATTTATCTATTTTGTTGGGGGGGGGGGGGTGAGGGAAGGTTTGTTTTGTTGTTGTAGCAGCAGCATTTTTGCAATTTAAAAAATATATATAGTTAATTGTATTGCTTGTCCACGGACTTCCATTGTGAGGTTCATGGCTTTGAGTCCCGCTCCAGGCACGTCGTTCTGTCTTGGGTAAGATACTTCATGCATCACTCGATTCAGATGTAAAAATAGGTTGGGAATATAAGCTGCGATAGACAAGCGCCTTGTCCTGGAGGTTGAGAATCCAAATTGCAATGGACCAGCGTCCTGTCCTGAAGGTTGGGAATCCAAACTGCGATAGACCAGCGCCTTGTCCTGGAGGGGAAAGTTTAACACTTGTCCTCTTCGCGCTGCCAAAATCGGGTCAAGCACCAGCCCATGATCCTCGGGACTCGTAATTAAGGATACACTTATTTTCCCTCTTATAGTGTATCGTCGATAAACTTTCTTGTTGTAACGACTAGCAACGTATGTAGTTGAGGCTGTCCGTGGATTTGTGGTCGTTCTGAGTGTTACTATTGGTGATTAAGACGCCGGTACAGGTGACTGGTGAGGATAAGCACATTATACATAAAGGGATATGTGACAGTAAAAAAAATAAAGTCAGTGAGAAAAAGAATTGTAACAGTGCTTTGTAACAGTGCCTGTCGGTCAAATGTGTGAAGACTTTAAAATATCCAATCATATCGAGACCTCGTCTTCAGTCTTCTTCTTGCAACGATTGGATTAACAGTTTGACGTTTGAAAGTTGCTTGTGAATCTAAGCGTTACTAGAGTTCGCGCGCTGTGAACAAGCCTAGTTGCGAAATATAATTTTGTTTAACGCAACCGCAACTTTTCCTTGCGGTTTGTGCGGGCACTGTGGGCAAT
This sequence comes from Tritonia tetraquetra, assembly GCA_030265355.1. Taxonomy (NCBI): domain Eukaryota; kingdom Metazoa; phylum Mollusca; class Gastropoda; order Nudibranchia; family Tritoniidae; genus Tritonia; species Tritonia tetraquetra. Next base: position 6,449 of record JARBEQ010229373.1, read on the forward strand.
ACCCCTAACTCTAATGCCGTGTAATCGCGATCAGGAATCACAACAACGCAAGAACTCTCGTCACATTTAGATTTACAAGCAGCTTTAAAACGTCACACTTTCCCATCGTCGCGAGAGGAAGACGAGACGAGGCTCAAGCAAAGAGATGAACACGTTTGATAACATGCCATGATGATGGACCATATTTTGAGCTACTTGATGACAAGTTTTAGAAATCCAGCAACACGTTTTAAGACTCTATTTTGGAGGATGACAACAGAAATGATGCCTTCAAACTATTGCCTCCTTTTCATTGGATTACACTTGTCAGTGCACAATAAAGATTGTAGTAGTTATTGTTGCTGTGATATCTGCGCTATTGTAGTAGTAGTAGTCGCAGTAGTAGTAGCTGTAGTAGTAGTAGTAGTATATGTAGTAGTATATGTAGTAGTAGTAGTAGTCGCAGTAGTAGTAGCTGTAGTAGTAGTAGTATATGTAGTAGTATATGTAGTAGTAGTAGTCGTAGTAGTAGTAGTAGTAGTAGTAGTAGTAGTGGTCGTAGTAGCGGTAGTAGTAGTAGTAGTAGTAGTAGTAGTAGTAGTAATAGTAGCGGTAGTAGTAGTAGTAGTAATAGTAGCGGTAGTAGTAGTAGTAGTAGTCGTAGTAGTAGTAGTAGTAGTAATAGTAGTAGTAGCGGTAGTAGTAGTAGTAGTGGTGGTGGTGGTGGTAGTACTAGGGGTGTAATAGTAGTGGTAGTAGTAGTAGTAGTAGTAGCGGTAGTAGTAGCAGTAGTAGCGGTAGTAATAGAAGTAGTAGTAGTAGTACTAGTAGGGGTATGATAGGAGTAGTAGTATAGGAGTAGTAGTAGTAGTAGTTGTTGTTGTTGTTGTTTTTGTTGTTATAGTCGTCGTCGTAGTAGTAGTAACAGTGGTGGTTGTGGTAGTAATTGTTGTTATTGTAATTTCAGTTGTTGTGATCATAGATTTGGTGGTGTTGGTCTAATCATAAATAAAACATGTTTTCTTCTCCCTCTTCCTGTTACAGCTGTGCCTAAAAAACCGTCCACGCCAAAGCCAGGGAAACCTGGTAAGCTTACACAACTCTAGCCCAGAGTGGCAAATTCTAGATGACACTAAAGCAACAGTTATTGTTTATTTTAATGCCCAGGTTGCCAATAAATGACGATGGACACAGAGGGCTGATCACCTCTGCTTGTCTGAATGAACTCTTTTATTCCTTATACTTTCCGGCTGTAAGTTTTGCCGTACGTGGTGGCCTGAATGTCTGTGTTCAGATAAATAGACGCCTTGCGCGTCATTTAAGATAAACTATGAGCTGGTCTTGACACCAAATCGTTGTATTATTGGGGCTTTGATTTAAAAAAAACACGAATACAGATCGTGACTTTGAAATGAACATACAACATCGGATTGAATCCGTGTTGTTTTGATCTGATGCAGTGCCCAACCCCCAGTGGCGCCTACAAAAAAAAGATATCTTGATACAGTCGTTCCTAGCACCAAACATTGCTGAACACAGAGTTGAAATGTTAAGGGTGTATTGATTCCAGTCAAGGGATCAGCCCAATTGACACAGTCTCCATCACCGTTTGAAATATCCACACTCCTTGATAACATTACTATTTGTAAAGGGCAATACACAAAGCAATAAAAGAAAGTGGGCTGAACCCATGTTTGTCTGCAATCCTTGGATTCATGGTACTTCCTGTTACGCATGGTGATAGGGACGTCTTCCTCCAGATGTCGTGTGCTCCATTTTGGGATAAAACATGTAGTGTGTTATCACTTGGACTCGACCAGACAAACTATCTGGGCACGATATTTCATGTTACAAAGTGGTCTATTTTGACATAAAGCAGCACAAATAATGAGACAAACATTTAAAATACATGTTAAGTTACATTCTCAACAGTCCATTCTACGCTGCAGTCTGACATGAATGGGTTTCGTCCGAGCTCAAATTTCGTTGTCCGGTGTCCACATGCATAGCATACCATACAATTTAATCACTTAACGGAGACCACGAAAATATGTATTTAGTTATCATGTCGTGATGAATAAAAAAATAATTCTGTCTGGAAACTTAAGTGCGAGCAGAGAGAGAACGCTTGTTGCTGACAATGGAGAGAGCAGGTGGTCGAACGGTTAGCATCTGAACCGGTCAGCGTGGTCAAGCTACATTGATCGTGATCAGTGTCTGGACAGGTGACCACTCGGCCGCTGTGCCCTTAGGTAAGGTACTTAACTCTGCTTACCTCACTCGACGCAGATGTAAATGAATACCCGGCCGAGGACAGCGAACGATCTTGTCAGAATGCTAGTGCTGAAGCGCCTAACAGGCATCTCGCACTGTATACTCCTCATGGAGTTGAGAAGGATACAGGAGTGCTATGTCCTGCCGGGGGGTAAACTATACATTGTAAAGCGCATAGAGCATGATGAACTTCGTGCTATGCTTTTTATTTTTGTTGCTCTCAATTATTCCTTTCCTCGGCGTCAGCAATAATCGTTCTCCCCGTGGTCGCCCTTCATCAAAATCAGAATCCAGAGAGTACCAACCACGCAATGCTGTATTCACCCCATTTCACAAACATCCCAACTATTTTCTCCTCCAGGTCAATGTTTACCAATCACCTTCAAAGAATGTATCAACTCCACCAGTTATTCCAGCTGGACAACTCCGAACGTGCTCGGACATCGCTCAGAACAAGAAGTCACCTCCTACCTCATGAAGCACCGATACCTAGTGAACATCCACTGTTTCACATTCTCCACCAAGTTTTTTTGTTCCGCGTTTTTCCCAGACTGCCCTGCGGCCGGGGGGAAACCCTTGGTTCCTTGCAGGCATTACTGTCGGGGTGAGTACTTAATGATGATTCTTGATCTCGAAGAGCTCTACTTCTTATGTGAGACGCAGTATTAATTAGTCACTCGCGGTGAACTGTCACTCCAAAAGCAACAATTAAGATTCGTAAGGCCACGTCTGATAATGAGACATCAAGTGAGACATAGCCTTAAAAATCTTACTTGACTGATTTTGGAGCGACAGTTAATCGCGACTGACTTCCGGACGTATCGCCACTGTATGGGTGGCGTAGGCGCGTCTCATATCATACCTTTTATTTTCTTTTTTTTTCAATCTCCTCTTCTTCTATTCTTTTTAAATTACTTTCCTGGTGTTCTCCATTCAATACTGAACAATTTGATGTATAATATGTCTATCTATTTTTTTTCTCGTTATAACACGTTTAAAATTCCCCCTTGTCAAGCGGAAACCATACTATACTATACGTCTGGAAAGAGTCAACATTCCTCAACCTCGCGTCTCGCATCGCCGTAGCCTCCGAATCGACTTTTACATCTTACCTATTTGGTTATATCATATGTTTATTTGTTTGTTTATTTATAGGGTCTTTGATGACGCCGTCGGCACCGAAAGCTAAATGCAGTGGCCAATGGTTCTATTTTATCATCTCGTAACTTCAGTCTTCTTACATAATAGGCATTGACCGTATTAAATAGGGAAACACTGATACAGTAAATGTATAGCGCTGTTCAACAGACACCTCCGCTCTTGAAAACTTCACTTTGATCGCTCGCCCACTGGACCCAGGTTATAGAAATGGGGTGCCATTGCTCAACTGGGAGTTGGTCACATATACGATTCGCGCTACTAAAGCTGTTCCAACGAGCCTTACTTTAGTACTTCTCCCAGACGACCGTGGGTGCACCAAAGAAGATCTCTCAACCATTTCTTCCCTTCCATCTTGCTGTTCCGCCTTTCTTGACGTGTCGCTGAGCCTCATGCATGTCCATTCCCTGGTGTTGTTCTCCTTTCTCTGCCTCTCGTTCTTCTTCTAAAGGCTCTTAACGACATACACGTGTTTTGTTTTTTGTATCCAAACCACATTATACCCTCAAGGAGTGCTGTGACCAGCTCCATGTCCAGTATTGCTGAACACAGAGCTGGAAAAACTCTGGATCAGGTAGATAAGGCAAGCAGCTGATCAGCCTACTGTGCCCCGAACCTTGAATGGCACAATGAGCGTCACAGTTTTGGCCATAACAATATTCAATGTTGCCTTGGTGGTAAACCCTTCAGCTATAAGAAACCTGAGCAGATTTTGCCACATGAGGAGACATACATGTGTTGAATACCAAAAACGTAAAATCCACAGACGTGATGGCATCGTGTGAACCAATGCTCACCAAGCTCAACCTGACGGTGCCATTCAAGTGTGAAGCCTTTCCTGACAGTGATGACTCCAGTGTTTGCATCCCAAGACCTTACACTCGTGAGTAAAATCTAGTATATCAAACCTGCCCCCCCCCCCCCCCCCGATACACGTCCATTCCGCACCAAATGTTTCGTGAACCCAACACGAACAACAAACCATGACGTCTGGGTGGAATGTCCTCAATACGGTCGGTAGGGTCGACTCATGGTTGCTTCGAACCTTCTTGGCTGATTTTGATCGGTTCGACCCTTGGAGGGTCACTGGGATTCGAAAATCGTAGGGTGTCAGACTGTCGAATTCTAGCGTGATTTGATACCAAATACCTACTTCATAACGTCATCTTTTCTGATTTTGTCTTTCGTAATATGGATGAAACTACCAAAATACTCTTCAGTTACCTCATCAGTCAACATCTGAAGTGTGCGTTGAAAACACTGATAGAACTGCACAGTGTGTGGGTGAAAAAATACAACGGTCCCACCATTGGTTAGCCACCCGAGGTGTGCCTTTGATGCGGAAGGAACGTGTATAGCGTGCAATGGGCAGGCCTGCTCGACCCGTGCACATTTTATTGATGCTTTGTGCAACCCCAGCCATGAGCTTTGTGTAAACTTAGACATTTAAAACGTTATCATAGCAAGGTCTTGTGTATCCCCAGGCCATGTACACGTGAACAATATCTGGTATAATTCTAGCCCATTCACACATTTACTGAAGATTTATGTACGTGAACAATACCTGTTATAATTCTAGCCCATTCACACATTTACTAAAGCTTTCTGTACGTAAACAATACCAGGTATAATTCTAGCCCATTCACACATTTACTGAAGCTTTCTGTGACTCCTATCCCTCATGATGTGAACTCGTCATTGATGATTATGGTAATTCTTAAAAACCCAACCCTTGGAACATATCCAGTCCTTGAAGTGGTAACCATCAAATTCGCTTATACCGCTGATAATCTGCCCCGCTTTATTGTCTGTGCCAATATTACTTTTCTTAAACGTGGCATGTTGATCTTAAGCGGTCCAGGCACACACAAGCCAGATTGATCAAGTGGATTTGATCCAATCGGCTTCACAAAGCATAATCACCAAACAAAACGTGTTCTCGCTTACCCCACTCATTTTGACGAGTCCTTCCTCCAAATTTTTGGTCAAATGTCTTTAAGGCTACCGCTTTGTCTCAACCAATGCATATATTTTATTTCGTCCCTCTAGCTGGCAAATGTGTTCCGGTCGTCAACAAAGCCTGTAATCCATTAGGATTTAATTCCACTGCGTTTCCCAACTCTCTCGGCAATGTGGCCCTCGACAGAGATGGATTAATCATGATTGACTTCTACTCCAGTGAGTACACAGTAGAGATGGACGGTGATGGCGGTGGGGAATGAGGTGGTGATAGTGGTGATAGTTGTGGTCGTGTTTGGGATTGTGGTAGTAGTAGTAGTAGTAGTAGTAGTAGTAGTAGTAGTAGTAGTAGTAGTAGTAGTAGTAGTAGTAGTAGTA
>JARBEQ010229484.1:0-12194 GCA_030265355.1 Tritonia tetraquetra
CTGTTTGGTATAGCCCTCAAAGTCATTAGATCACTCAAGCCTCTCCACCACAACAAGGTGTGCCATAAAGGAGAGGTAAAAAAAATGTAATCTTGCTTAATCATGAGAATACTTTTATACAATTGTTAAGTGTAGAAAAACAGCCTTGGAGCCAAATAAATGTCGAGGCATTGATTATTTCAACGCAAATATCAGACCATTAGTTATTTTACAATGGCCTGTGTTACAAATCGGAATTTTCTCATTCCCTTTTTCGTTACAGAAATATTGTTAATTCAAAATGCAATAACTTAACAAGTGTTTATTGTAATCTATGTAATCTTTGCATGTAGATAATCAAACTATTATACATGCAAAGTTTCAAAGATCTAGCTTGAAAATAAATACCTTTTTAATGGAAGTTTATGAGATGGCCCTCTATAGTAAAACGTGCTCTCTACTTTAAAGGCGATTTTCTCAAAGCAATGCTTTTCAACTCGCCATGCTTTCATCGATCATAACTCGCTTTTTAAATAACGCATTTAAATCCCGTGGAGGTACGTGGGAAACCTTACACCGAAAGGTACTAAAAGGTTATTGATAAAGAAGAAGAAGGAGGTACGTGGGATCAAGAACCTTGTCCTATCGGAGATGACACAGTGGGCTGATCACCTGCTTGGTCTTATATCTTGATCCAGAGTAAATTCGCCTCATAGAGCGGAGCCCCCACACTGTAATGGTAACGGAGAACTGGATAAGAAACGTCAAAATCCGACATAATACCCAACAGGTCACATATTTCTCTTTGTTCTAAACTATTAGTGTTTTCCCATTTTAAACACAGGAATGTCCTGTCAAAGGCATTTCAACTGAATTTATTCCACGTAAATCTCCACAGTAGAGCCAGGACAGATCTGAAAGGTCCAGAGAAAGAAATCCTGCACAAATGTAATTCGAACCCTGAACCCCTGTACCCAGAAGCGAGTGACGTAACCACCAGGCCACAGAAGCCCCTACCTCTATGTTAATATAGAGTGAGAATGTTGGCCGTGGTGTGATGAATGTGTTCTTGGTCATGGATTGGAAAGTTAACGCTATAATTTGGATAAATAATGATAATAATGAAACAATATTCTATACACAAGCGATGCAAGGGAACAGACTAGAAGTAAAAGAGAACTCTTATAATTCAAAGTTTCTATCTTTCCACATTTTCAACCGGATGTACTCCGTAGGCAGTGTTTATGTTCAGTTATAATTTCTCTTGCAATGACTATTTTGTAACTTTTACCAATTGACGAAAAGAATCTTGGTGTCAATATGGTTTATGATGTGCCGAAGAATGAATATTAACGCAGTTAGGCACCGTACACTTTTTGCAAGTATTGAAATGAATTAGAGTTAAAGAGATCTATTGATGAAAAACTTAAAGCACAGAGTAAGTGATAGAAAGAGAAGAGTCAAGTAAGTACAGTTCAGTACAGGATACAGTACATTTGTGTGTGTATTGCCTTCTACTTCTACTTCTATGTAAATTGTAATGTTTGGCACTGAATGAAAATAGGTTGTTTGTGACAGTTATAATGTGTTTGTATGGAGAGGGGGAAGTGGGTAAGATCATAAAGACTGTTTTTTTTAGATTAAACCATGGGCCTCCTATTGTCTGTCATTCCTAACTGTGCTGGAAATTTTTGTATTCCCCAACCAACCTCTTTGCATTGATGATGGCAGGGCGGCGTTATGTCGTCAAAATCTCTTTGATCTTGAATTCGTTTCACGTTGACAATGCTATTTTGGAAAATAGAATTATAATCTAGCTTTCATGTTGCCAACTGAGAGACAAACCAATATTTTATTCGAATCTAGATGTTTGTTAGCACCCTCTAAACAAAAACAGTTAACAGTTGATCATTTTAGTCAGGAGAGATCACGAACTACAACAAGGTTAAAAAATATTGTCATGTTGCATTTAGTTGAAGGTTTTTAAGAAGAATACATTTTTGACCGGACTTTAGCGATCAACTTGCACAAAAAATTTAATCAATTGTAACGTCCCGAAGAAACTGCTGTGTAGTGATTTTAAAACTCGGCCTTACTGTAAAAGAACAAAAAACATAGTTACTTGTACCGTCTTTCTGAAGATGGTTCCCTGCAGTCAGTAACCAACTGTCTGACAGATGATTTCAGTTTTAAGAAGTTAAATATAATATTCAGCATAGCAACAAATATTTTATTTTTTATCATTTTTTTTCATCAATAAAATTAATTTCAATGCGTTCAATGCTTTGTTGGTGTATGCTCCAAAATTTGATTAAACTTGAATTGAGGTCCAAAGATGATATCATTTTTATCTGAAATGTTTGATTTTTCTGCTAGGAAACTGTTGCTGTGTGGATTCAAGGCTTGTGACTGAGTACCTGGAATGAAGAAAGCTATGTTTCACAAGTTCACTCATTTCCTGCATCAAGCAGTTGATGCTGTGAGTGATTCTGTAAGTAGGCCTTATTATAGTCAAACCTATGATAAAATAACATTCTTACAAGAAGGTAATGCCTGGTTTTGTCTTGTCTGAGAAGTGTATTTGCCTACGATTCTAGGGAGGGGGGGGTGACTCTAAGAGGATCTTCTTTTTGGGCGGAAAAGTAATAACTTTAGATGCGCCTCTTTAGAGTGGCTTTCAATCTGTCTATTGTTCCTTAAACAATGATGGTACAGGCGCAGGGGGCCTTGTGGCGTAGCGGTCAACGCTTTCGCTTCATGATCAGAAGGTACTGGGTTTGAATCCTGACGGTGACGTTGGGATTTTTTCCTTTGAACTTTCTCAAGTTTTATGGCTCTGACCCTGATGATTCCAATAGAAGTCCTATCGGAGATGGACTATAATTTGGAGGTCCTGCCTTTGATATATATATATGACCAAAAATGTGTTGCCAAGGGAGTAAAACTAACAACTTTAAACTTCTATCTTATCAGGATTTCTTTTTATCTATGGTGTCAATATATATTTCTGGACACAGTGGGCTGATCACCTGCTTGTCTGAAATCTTTGATCCACAACATTTCCACCTGTTTCATCCATACCAGGTGATCAATATTGTATGATATATACTGCAATCCTAACATCTTTATTTGTTTTCCAGATGACACCCAGTCTTCCACCCCAAGAAGAATTTGTTTACCATTGGAAATCTTTGACCACATATTTCATAGACAACAAAGGTAACGTCATATTCACTGCTTCTTGTAGTTTTCTAGAGTTGATCGCTATCTTATTTTATCGTTAAGTTTCATTTTCAGATTTTCTGTAAATTTTTAGAAATCAAGACTGTTAACAGGTCTTCTAATATTTTGCTACAATTTTTGCTATTTTCTCACATAAGGGAATCTCTTATATAAGTAAAGTTTTTTTAAAAGTTGAGCAACTTGAGACATCGTTTGTATATTGTGATGTAAGAAGGGATTACGTTTATCACAATCTGATTTTTTGGGGTATGATTTTATCTTCAGACGGAGCCGTTTGTGTTGAAGAAACTGCTCTTCCAGAGCACTTGTTCACCATGTTACGCATTATTCAAGAGGAAGACTCAAACCTTGAGGATTCCGGGACAACTGGAGCTTGTCTTGAGTATTTGCTGAAGAATCGATTACTGGAAACTTTGTATACACTTGGTCGGACAGATGTGAGTGATGGTTTGAAAGTTTTTATTTCATCGATGTAGTTAGGGCTGATTGTATTCTTGTTTTATTTTTGAATTTTAAAAAATGTTCACACTGTGATGAGATAATTTTATAAGATTGAGGACTACTTATATCGGATCATTGAGGTTGCTTTAAAGTATGAAGTTTTATGCCCGTTTTTAACACAAAAAGGTCATATCAAAGGCGGGTCAACAGAACTTGAGAAGATTCCATGTGAATCTCCTGGGCAGAGCCATGAAAACTCTGAAAGGCTCGCACCCTGACCTTCCCATACAGAAGTATGTAACTTAACAACTGTGCCAGGGACGCCCTCAAATCTTTGAGGTTGGGATTTATATTTATACATGAGAGTGCCTTGTGTGTCATTTGGTGAATGTTTATGTGCCATTTATTGTGTCATTTTAGGTCGCAATGTGAGCGTGTTTAGACAATAAATAAGCAATAGACTCTTGATATGGGGCACAGGTTAATGTTCCATTTATGTTTATTACAGTACCCGTCTGGAATGAAGCAAATTGTTTTGAGTTTCTTTACAAAACTCCTGTCAAGAATATCTCACCCTCTTTTGCCTCACATCAATGTTCACAGAGCCGTGCAGGTAATTTTCTGTTTTTGTTTTTCCCCCCTTATTCACAGGCATAGAGACAGTTTACCGCGTCAAAACATGCATACTGTAAAGTGTTTAGACACTCAAATCATTTACTTGTTCACAAATAATGTTAATTTCTATGGCAATGAATTATAATTACTATTGCATTGTTAGGTAAGAATGAAAAAACCCAACCGCAAATACAATGTGACAGCTTCTAAAAAGGGCAATGTACTTTACTTTGCTGATCCCCGACTGCTGGACAGTTCAGTTGTACTTTTTCAGCAGCCAATGCCAATTTGTGGAAACGAGCCGTCTTCCCGAGTTGTTCGGTGGATGATGGGAAGAGGCAACTCTCTATGGACGGTGTTTGAGGAAGGAGCTCCGCTCTAAAATTTTGACAGATGCGTGCATTCTAACAGTGGTGATGTACAGTCTCCTGTGCTGCTTGACAGTGCCTCCAGTGTGGAGGGTGGTCTTTCCGTATTCTGCTCAGGTGTTGGTTGAGCAAAGGGCAATGCACAGGAACATACAATGTTTTGAGTATAACCCTACTTCAGTTAATAGTAAACAAATCTGTACGTGTGTTTTTTAAATAATTTATTTATTGTTTATTTGTTAGCTGAGAAAGGGTAATACCCAATTTGTTCTGAACCTCTACATTTTCCTTGTTTTGGAAGCTATGTTTATCTTTTGGTATTTGGAAGCTATCACAGTTCTTATCTTTCGGTCTTTGGAAGCCATCACAGTTCTTTTGGTCTTTGGAAGCCATCACAGTTCTTTTGGTCTTTGGAAGCCATCACAGTTCTTTCGGTCTTTGGAAGCCATCACAGTTCTTTTGGTCTTTGGAAGCCATCACAGTTCTTTTGGTCTTTGGAAGCCATCACAGTTCTTATCTTTCGGTCTTTGGAAGCCATCACAGTTCTTTTGGTCCCTAGCTTTCTTGCAGCCCTTGGTGTTTTTAAAAATTCTATTAGATTATGCATATATATATTACTAGTAATTACTACTCAGTATAACCTCATATCATCCCTGCAGCGTATGGTGAAAACGTGTGGCGAAACAAGAGCAAGTCCCACAGAGAAAGAAGAAATTGAATTCTTGTGTACAGTTTGTGCCAAGATAAAAACTGATCCGTATCTAGCCAACTTTTTCATTGAGGTGAGTGGATTTGGTGGATTTAAAACATGTTTGCAACTTTAACTTTAACACTTTGCTAACCAGGAAATTATGAAGATCATTATTTGATTAATGTTAGAGATACTGATTGCTGTTTTTACTATCATTTTGATGATGTTGGTGAAAATATTTTTTGAAAGACAATTGAAATTGTGTGGGTGTGAAAGCTGATTTATGTTTATTTCAATTCATTGATAATATATAATATTGTCTTAATAGCCTTGAAGCCCATTGAGTCAGTGTTGAACCGGGATTTGGTTGTGTGCAGCTGACAAGTAACAGTTTTTGGCTAGGACGCTGGTCTATTAGTTTAATTCCCCTACCCATATTTGAGAAATAGTACCCATTTATACCCCTGGGACACAGTGGGCTGATCACCTGCTTGTCTGAAACTCACTGATCCAAAGAGTTTCCAGCTCTGTGTTCTGTCGTGTTCGAGGTTCGGGGTGCCTGCATTTATGGCTGGTATTTTGTGTGCCTTTAATGACTGAACATAGGGCTGGCCCCAACACTGCTCTGCGATATTAATGTGGCTCGATCAAACAAACAAATAATTATACACCTGAGTTGTGTGAGACAATCAGAGTGAAGTTTCTCACTCAAGAAAACTGTGAAGTGACTGACTCAAGCAGGACTCAAACCCACAACCCTTGCCATGGAAGTCAGTAGTCGGAATCACTCGGCCGCTTTGCCTCCTTTGGGTTGACTGAATAATATTGTTATTTTAATTGGAAGATTTGTAAAAAAAAATTTGATCTATTTAGTGTTGTTAGTTGTGATAAAACTGTATTGTGTAAAAAAAACCTGACCTTTATTTGTATCATGCATGCTTAAGGGAGGGAAGCCGTCATCAGGGAAAACCACAGGAAGTCAGACAGGTTCAAACACGAGGCGTCATCATCCCTTCAGCCTTGTTGAAGCTTTGCTTGCTCTGTCTCATAGTGAGGTATGCAGTTTGTGTTCAATTAACTTTCTACTATTAAAGTACACAGTGGGCTGATCACTTGCTTGTCTGAAACTCTCTGATCCAAAGAGTTTCCGGCTCTGTGTTCAGTCATGTTTGGTGGTCGGGTTGCCTGCATTTATGGTGGGTATCTTGTGTGCCTTTCATGGCTGAAAACAGGGCTGGCCCCAACACTGCTCAGCGGTATTAATGGGGCTCACACAAACAAACTATAAAGTATCACCGAGTAGCATATAGCTCTAGGCTGTAGGATTAGAACTACAACAGCATATTTCTACAGATTCTTTAATTTTTAACATTTTGAACTCTACTGATAGCCTTTTTTCACGGAGGACACAGCTATCCTGTTTTCACCTTAGTTTACTTTTCTGATAATGTTCGTTCTGTTTTTGCAGTTTAAAAAAATCTTATTTTCCGGGCTGGCAGGCCTGTAGTAAAGCAATAAGTGTTATTATATATCAAAGTAAAGGGGGAAATCTAAACTTTTTACAACATGTCAGAATTTTGTTCAATTGGCTTGAAAAGAAGTAGTATCTGGCTTGGCAGTCTCAAGACTTGCCCTAAACTGTAGAGGTGCTGAAGAGACTGTTAATCGTTGGTGCTGAGGTGAAGGATCTGTTTTGTCAGCTGTCTCCATTCTAGTCTGTCTTGGGCAAGATGTTTTAACATTTGTAGATCTTTTTTTGTTTCTAGTTATTAGGTATAGTCTTTGGCTTTGTGTGATGAAGATGCGTTTTTGCTAGCTTCCAATTTAATTTTGGAGGTCGTGTTTTAAGATGGCTAAGGGTTTGTCTTCTCCTTTTAAAAAAATATTTATTCAGATATTAACTTCTCCTTCTTTTTAAAATTAAATTTGAAGGATGCTCGAGTGTCTGTGAAGGCGTGTGAAGGATTGATGTTGTGTGCCAGTCTACCCGAACCCTCTGTGGCATCTATTTTGGTGGAACAGACAGAGTTCTGTAATTCCATTTCCCAGAGGTTGTGTTTGTTGTATGATAACCTTCCCCCTATGGTAATACCAGAAGATTTGGAGAAAGTGGAAGCTAAATGGGGGTGAGTATACGTGTATTGTGTATGAGTTTGTTCTTCTTCTTATTATGTTGGTGAACATGGAGATATAACAATAGGATGTGTCAAGATTTATTCATATGTTCACAATCATCACCTCCTTTATTTGTTTATAATGTCTGGTGTCTTAGTGTTCTTTGCTAATGATGATGACATTCTACACGGATATAAGGAGGTTTGTAGATTGAAAGGAATTTTGAAACGCTTGTGAAAGGATTCACGCCACTTACTGAGAAAAAATCGTTCTAAGGAGAGAGTATGTAACGTGGTGTAACTTGTTTTTATTATTTGTGTTTTGAGTTTTGTATAACAAATACAGATTTTAACTAGATTTGTCAAGAAAGCAAATAGATCACCATTGTATGTTAAGTTACAGTCATGAAACTGGTGATTGGATATTGAGACCATGTAAGTCAAAAGACTTGATGATGTGACAATTGAAATGAGTATATTTAGTTAGTGATTCACATACTTTTTCTGATAAGTTTCCTTTTTTCCCCCCATACAATACTACCTTATCCTTCCTCCAATAATGATAACGGGATGTCCCTTGTCAGTGGTTAAGTCACTTGCCTCTGGATGCAGAGGCCCAAGTTTGATTCCCACCTTGTGCACAATATTTTCTGTGGACGTTTCAGAGTTTTCATGGTTCTGCCACGAAGATTCACGTTGAATCTTCTCAGGTTCTGTTGAAGTGCCTTTGAAATGACCTTTCTGTTTTGAAAAGGGCGTAAAACTTCAAACGTTAGAACTTTTCACATTTTCAGAACTACCTACAGCATGATATTATTATAATATACTTTGTATCAAACACATGAACTATAGATTGAGTTGTGTGTGGTTTTATTTATGATGTCCTTAAGCCTTTAAGGCTCCTAGGGCCGGAGCTTAATCCTGTTACAGTAGCGTGAAGTGGACAAGTGACAATTTGTCACTTTCTGGATAGGATGCTGGTCAATTGGAGAATACTTTCCTGAGAGTGGGCTAGAGTGAGGCAAGCAGAATAAAATTTCTTGCCCAAGGAAAAAGCGAAGTGCCTGAACCCTCGACCCGTACCATGAAAGTCTGCTGTCTAGACCACTCAGCCACCTTGCCTCTATATGACTTGGTTCTTATATGTCATTTAGCATCAGTGGAGATTTGATTTAAGCATTGTATGTGATATAATCATTCCCAGATTTGATATCATCATTGAGAGAAATGAGAAGCAGAGTTTTAACGGTAAAAGACAAGTTATCTCCTTTTTGTCCTGGCTTGACTACTGTGACCAGATGATTGCCGTGGCCAATCCTGATGTCGGTAGGGCAGTGGCCAATCGAATACACTCCAAACTTCTTACAGACAAGCTTCTACCACATCTTATGCAGTTGTAAGTACGATTGTTGTGCTTTTTCTTGATGGTTATTGTTATACTGGTCAGTAGTTTCCAATGAATTGAAGAATTAAATATGATCTATAGATATCTTTATTTTTTGTTTTTGTTTTTATGTATTTATTTTTTCACAGTAGGTTGATCACCTGCTTGGCTTAATATCTTGATCCAGAGAAATCCAGCCTCATAGTGCTGGCCCTACACTGTAATGGTAAAAGGGAATTGGATAAGAAAGAAAGAAAGTATTTATTTTTTAGATTCTGATTATAAAGCTCAAACTGGATGGATGATATAACTATTCCAGAAAGGAAATGATATTTTAAGAAGCAGACCTTTGCGTGTTTTGTTTTTTATTGCAATGAGTCCTTCATGATTAATGAAAAAATTACTTCACTTGCGGGTTACTAATATCAGGATGATTTGTAGAGGTACATTGTTACATTATCTTATTACGCTCGAGTTGGTTTGAATACGTTGGATTTGTTTAAAAAATCATCCATTAAATGGAAGTTATTTCTTAGTATTGAGCCAGCATTTTGATGTCTACCGTTCAATTTTCCCTTTGTACAGATCTGAGTCTGGCGCCATTGTTGCCACAACTTACCTTACTCGTTGGCTAAGAACCATATCCTCTCAAGCTCTGCTGAAAGGTAAGGTTGCGAAAATGACAAATAAGAGATTATCATAAAATTGAATCACGTAACGTAATATCAAATGAACACCATTATGTAGCTCTACATTCTCAGTAAAAAAAAAATATCTATATATATATTCATAAATCAACATATTACCAAGTGTGTCCTTACGAGTCTTCAGGTTCATGGGGTCAATGCTTAACCTGGTTTCAGTGGCATGAAGTGGGCTAGTGATAATTCATTGCTTTCTGGATAGGACACTTGTCCATCTCAGATTACTTTCCTAACTCTTTGTTGAGAATTGATACCCATTTCTACACCAGGGTGAAATGCATTTTTTTACCCAAGGAAACAACAAAGTGGGACTCAAGCACACGACCCTCATCTTGGAAGTCTGCTATCTTAACTCTGCCACTCGGATCAGTGTATTTATTACCAAGTTTCTCCCGTATATGCCATCAAATCTAGACTTTTGTTTTTTTACTTCTGTCTGCAGAATTCTGTTACTTTCTTTTGGGAGAAAGCAGATCATATGAAGAACAGGACAAAAATGATCACATGCTGAATAAACGACTATTGGAGAGATGTAATCATGTTTCAGAAGAGGTAAATATTAACTGATGGTTACGTATGAATACAGTTTGGAAAGGTTTTTGGGATCATTTGTTGTCATGAGTTGCGTTATTATCATCACACTGAGAACTGCGTTTGTTGTTACTTCTGTTTCATAGTTATAACTCCACATGGAGTGTGAACAGATAAACGCAAATGGGATAACTTCCTACAACCACAAAAGACAAAGATGCAGAACTTCACATGTAAAGTAAAGTAGTATATCCTTTAAGAGCCTTAACCCGGTTTCGGTAGCGTGAAGCGGACAAGTGACAATTCGTCACTTTCTGGATAGGACGCCGGTCTATCGCAGAATACTTTCCCAAGACTCGATTGAGAATTGGTACCCATTTCTACACCTGGGTCGAGTGGGGCAAACAGAGTAAAGTTTCTTGCCCATGGAAAAAACGACTCTTGCCATGAAAGTCTGTAGTCTAGACCACTCAACCACCCCGCCTCCTTCATGTGGTCACTTCTTTATTTTAAGCCCTACCACATCTTATCAGCCCAGAGTGGTAGAACTTCCCAGTTTTTACAATTGCTAATGGGGTATCCACTAGGGCTACAGTAGCTTGTTTATTGGCCTGTCTTCGATTAATACTGCTCAGGGTATTGCTCATGGTGCCAGTAAAGAGTTGTGGGCACAGTGGGCTGACCACCTGCTTGTCTGAGACTCACTGATCCACTGGTGGTTGGGGTGCCTGCATTTATGGCAGGTATCTTGTGTGCCTTTCATGATTGAATATATAGGGCTGGCCCTCTGTGGTATTAATATGGGGTTCAATCAAACAAACCACATTTTATTCTTGGCTACTAGCATCTATGTCTTAGAAACTAACATATTTTATTGACACCCATTTGTGCTATTTTGACTTTGAGATTGGACTATACCACAACTTCCAATAGAAACATTGGGGGTTTCCGTAGTGCAGTGATTAAGTCACTTTCCTCTGGATGTGAAGGTCCGGGTTTGAATCCCACCTTTTGCAAACAAATTTTTTCCCTGGACCTTTCAGAGTTTTCATGGCTCTGCCCTGGAGATTCTCGTGGAATCTTCTCAAGTTCTGATATACCTCCTTTGATATGACCTTTCTGTTTTGAAATGGACATGCAACAAACAATTTTAGAACTTTAGTGGATACACTACTTTGAATATTATTGATGACAATGGAATTGCTGTGTCTTTTTTAATTTCAAAAAAAAAATGTATATTATATTTTTTCTAATTTGCAGGTTTGTGTTGCCACCCTAAAACTTTTTGACACACTACTTCAAAAAGAGGATGAACATATATTTCATAGTCTTATATTAAGGAACTTGTTGGGTCGATCGTACCTTGCTGTTGAAAATTGCCAATCCGCGTGTACTAGCCCATCGTCTAATATACCAGACCCCTTTACTTCTCCCGGTGAAAATAAACCACCGGAAAAAGAAACGGAAAAAGAAATTGAAGAGAACCAAGTCCAAGCCAACGATACCAATCTAAGTGTGAACAATTCTGAGGACTCTACCGTCTCATCTGAAAGTGGCCCCAAAAATGTCCCTGAAGCCGAAAGGCAATCAGCTAGTATATCTCCGCCAATTACAACAGGAGTTCCCACAGACACCCGATCCAGTTCGTTAAGTTCAGACATGAGTCCTACAAGTCCTTCTCCAGGTGAGTATCTTTGCTAGACTCTTGTAAGGTGTGGATTTTGAAATATCTGTTGTTGTTATTGTTGGTGTTATTATTAATACTAGAAAATGTCCGTTCTATGAATGGGATGATAATTTGCATTGAAGAGACTGTGTACTGTATTCACTATTTGTGATGGTGGTGGTGGTGGTGAAATTTCAATTTTAACTGTGCCATTTGGACAACAGTTTTGTTGTTCTTCTTCTAAACAATGTAATGATTACATACAACTATAATCAACATATAAATCTGCACTGATATTTTTCCCTTTTCAATGCGACTAAAAAGATGGAGTCTGAAGCGCTCCTTTCAAGTTTTATATCAAGTTATAAAAAGTAACAAATTACATGTTCACAGTGGGTTGATCACCTGCTTGGCTTAATATCTTGATCCAGAGAAATCCAGACTCATTGTGCTGGCCC